>WHYT01017409.1:385540-416630 GCA_009806455.1 Tetrax tetrax | reverse complement strand
CCCACTGACACCCCTCAACCGTGTCCCCTTCTCTTCCTTTGAAGAGCGGTGCAGGTGCAAAAAGACAAAGCCTACGCTGTCGACCTACCTGGCCAAGAACTACAGCTACAGTAAGTGCGTGGGGGAAAACGCTTTGCTTTGGCTGTCCTACCCCGCTCTGCGCCCCTCGCAAGTTAGTCTGCTCCCTGTGGGTGCTGCACCCACACCAGGCCCCATCCAGCAAGTGTGGCCTGAGAACACCGCTCCACCGCAGCCTTTCCCAACAGGTTTTTGCCCGAGGACACCATCTGTCCTCCTCCAAAACCCTCCGCTTGCGCATGGTTAGTTTGAGCAGTGGTAGCCGTTGTGCAGAGGATGGTGTGTTTCTGCTAAAAGCAGTGAAACATCGCTAACGCAAGCTGGGACTGACCGGTTGCTCTGCAGAAACAGTGCTCGCTACTGTAAAGGTCACTCGAGTAAGTGTGATTACGTCTGGTGTGAGCGTGACCCTGTGTGCTGCTTGGCCAGCTCCTGTTTTCGTCCAGCAGCTGGAATAAACAGAGGTTTATCACTGAAATAGAACTTGTAAATGTGAATGAAGCTGAAGCAAGGTAAAAAGTTATGACTTACAAATGCGTATATTCTTTTACTTACTAGCCGGAGTTTCATCTGCTGTGGAATTGTCACAGATTAATTGAATTCAGGGGCAATTTGCGCCAGCCAGCCAAGGAGCTGGCCAATGGTTTTGTATGTTGCATGACATTTTGGCTATGTAAGTAAATTTCATCCCTCTTCTCTCCTGGCTCCCCCTCCTCCAGTTTTCTGGTACTGGGAGTCGGGAAGAAGTCAAATGAAGATCAGGTGTAATACCAGATTAAATATCTGTAACATCAATAGAAAACCCCTATTAACTATGAATTTAACATGCAAGATCATGGTCTTTTGTACTTTATGAGCTTTTTCTCAGATAAAAGTTGTTTCTTCAAGGGATGTATTCAGTTCTTATGCAATAGCTTTATTTTATCGAGTCAATTCCTATTTGTCTGATTATCAAATGAAAGTAAGCTTGTAGTTACTCCCTTCTTTGTTAGCATAGTGAAAAAAATTCCAAACCCCAGTTTGGTGGGAATAATCAAGCTAAGCATCTACCATAGGCAATTGTACATTTTTTTTTTCTTGTCATGGCATTTTGGTACATTTGTGTCATATATTCTTCTTATAGAATTCCTTAATCTGTCTCAGATTAGTGATATGTTCCAGTGGGACAATGAACTTCCACAGTTGTCTGAAATATATGAAAAAGCAGTGATATAAAATGAGTATTTAGAAACAAAATACAGCTGTTAGTCATACAAATTCCGATTCCAGTGACTTCAGTGAGAGTGTTGCTTCAATAAAAACTGTAGGTTGGGGTCCAAAATTTAATTCCATTGCTTTTGCGACATCAAGGTTTTGGTTTTGAGAGGCAGATTTTTATTCAGTCTCCGATGAAAGAAGTAGACGTGTTCATATGGTAAATTAATTGGGAGAGAAGACAAGGCAGAACAAGTTGCAAATAAAATCAAAGTTCTCCTGAAATCCTTTAAAATAATATTTACAGCCAAATTGCTTTTGTAGTTGGTCAAAATTTGGTTTCGGTCAGACTTGAAAATGGACTGTGAGTCTCTGAAACTGAAATCCCTTGTGTGCTTTGTGGCTGTTACACATGCCCTGATAAAGTTAGCACATAAACCTCAGACTCCATTAAAATTTCTGGTCTGCCATTTTCTACCTGTGAAGTTCGTTCCAAACATTTGTAGGTCCATTTGAAGGCTTTTGACCTGGGGGCTGCCAAGGTCATGCTTCTTTCCCAGAAGAATTTTATTACAGTTTGATAATTGGACCCTTCCTATTTTGACATTTTAAAAAGAGACTTTAGCTCCTGGATGCAACCTGCAGGGAAATGATTTTTTTATAGAAAAGACTGGATTCGTGCTAACTGTCTGTGAGGTAAATTATTCATTACTTAATTGGAAATAGAACGTGTCCGATTTGTGCGAGGGGCTGTTCAAGTCTGAGTCAAAGAAGCTGTTTGCGATTCCAGGCGAGATCGCTTGGCCTGATCTGGCAAAGATTTAAGTACATGTTTAATTTCACAGTTGTCAACAGTCCTACTGAAAACCGAATTGGGATCAGGCCTCTGTTATTCTAAGCCGCTGTATGTGCCCACACATGAAGAAGTAGTTCTGGTTTCACAGCCGAAGCAACAGATTTCAATTTAGCATGTTTTATTTAATTTGGAGATGTGTTTACATTTCTAAAACTGTTTGTTCTCACGCCTCTGTTTTTCTAATTACAGTCATTCATGCTAAAGTGAAAAGTGTAGAAAGGGGAAACTGCAACGAGATAACGACTGTGGTTGAAGTCAAAGACACACTCAAGTCTTCGACGCCAATTCCTCTGTCTCAAGTGCCTCTTCTTACAAATTCCTCCTGCCAGTGTCCACCTCTTCAGCCGAAGCAGGATGTTCTCATCATGTGCTATGAATGGCGTTCGAGGTGAGCCCTGGCTATGCGGTGGAAAAAAGTCTTATAGTTAGGTGTGACGGATGGGAAGGAGGACCAGCAAAGCTCCCTTCCTCACAATGAGCATGTTTTACTGGTAGTTTTTCTTAGGATAACTCACACCTATGCCTGCATGTTACAGTGAGCTTCGTAATTAACTTTTTCCACTTAATCAGCCTCAGTTCTGCACCATGGCGCGGTGTTTACAAAACCTGGCTCCCACGTGAAGTGTAAATGCTGGTGGCGTTAAGTGCTGACAGTGTAGTGCTGAACGCATCATGCGGCAGTTCAGGTATCTCCAGCTGTTTAGGAGGTTTTTTTTTTTCCAGGACAGTTTTCCAAAGGCATGAGCTGCTTCATGTGCTACAAGCCCGATGGTAGCTGTAGATGGTGGTCCATGACGGCAGGATGGCAGGGAAGGTATAGTTCTGCCTCACTGACCCCAAGGGAGGGAACGGGAGATAATGCACATCTCCTGTCCGCAGAGCTCCTGGAGATAGAGCCAGGCCCTCTCCACCGGCTTATCCGTACTTCGGAGCAGTGCCATCAGTGAGATGTTTTCAATCCCACAGCTGTACCGGGACCAGCCAAAGCTGCAGCCATTGGAGCTCCGGCTCCCGGATGGCAGATGAAAAAAGTAAACACTCTCCGAGCAGCTTGCCAGTCCTGCTGTATGATTAAAAGACAAAACAAACCTAACTTTGCCAGACCTTTCCTCTGGCGGTCAGCCTAGCCCCAGGCAGGGAAGGAAATCCAGCATGCTGGTCTGGAGGGAAGGCAGTGGTGAATCACGGCTCCCTTTTCTCTCTGGGTCCATAAGGCAGAAGGGGACATCCCATCTCCATCAGCACCCCAAGCGTACCAGTAGCAACAGGACAGGTTGTGGTGTGGTAGGTACACGTGGCTCTGTGCCGTGGGTCAGAGGTAGGGCTGTTCGTAAAACGTCCAGGCTGGTTTTGCGTACAGCAATATGACTGATAATTGGACGTGCACACTTGCAAGGACTGTGGAACATCTACATGGAGAGCTTGATGGGTCATATCCATGTTTTCAATGAGTTTTATGTTGATATTTTAAAAGCATTTTATAGGTGTTTCTAAAAGTTGCCATCTGATACCTTATTACCTTATTTTTTTTTTTTTTTTTTTTTTTTGTGAGCCAAAAGTCACAGTATTTTATTATTGCACGGTACCTCGCCCCTCCAGGTCTGGAAGTATTTCACAAAGATTAATGGAGAGCCCCTTACTTGTGTTGGCTGTTTTAGGGATATGTGCTCTGAGTCGCACAGAAGGACCATGACTGAGGTTGCTATCGAGGAGCTCTGAGCTGCAGAGCTTTGCTGGAGAGAGCCCTCAGGAGGCTGTCGGGAGGGGAGATTTCAGAAGTGAAAGATGGCAATCTGTTTCTCCATTACTATGGAAAAACACACCATTCACTAAATATTTTGTGATGGTTTTTAAAGGTCACTGAGGTTTTTAATTTCATATAGTGTACTGAAATGGATTTGAAAAAGGAACATAAGCTATTATATGTGTTTCCTGCTGAGCTCAGTGGCATGCAAACAGAAGGTTTTGAGTTACAGCGGCTTTTGAAAATGCCAGAAGCAAAATGGGTGGATGCTGTTATCTCCACTGAAGTCAATGGCAAAACAACCGTTGCCTGTCAGTAGGGTTAGGGTCTCACGCAATAATTTTACCTGAACAGAAGCTGCATCGGATGTACACCCTGTTACAGTTCCGTTCATCACGGCGTGGCCTTAGCTTCAATCTTATATGTTAGTTCTCTAATTTCTCCTCAGAAAGAAAAGGAGATGTGCATCATGTTGATCTGGATTCTCCAGGGCTTGTACTCACTGTAGTCCTTTTAAGTTTGGGCAAAGTGAATGCACAGTGGCTAACGGCTACGAGTGGCAGCATTTTGTGCTCTTTTGAAACCGGTACCAGCAGCAACGCTGTTCGTGGCAACTGGAGGTCAGGCCCTGCCATGCTGTATAAACCTCACCCCCCAGCAAAGGGCTGTATGAAATTGTGTGCTTTTATAATGATGTTTTGATGTTTCCAGCCAACACTGGTGTGTAAGTAAAACCTTCCAGAATTAAGGATATTAATGATATTAAGGCATATTAAGGCCCAGTATCTCAAAAAAAAAAAAAAAAAAGGAAAAGAAGAAAAAGAAGAAAAAAAAAGTTACAGTAGTTAAATAGTTAGCTGTAGAGGAGATACAGAAGTGTCAGCATCCCTGTGCTGTGAAGTTGTTCCTTCTAGGTTGGGACTTAGAAGGTGTGGCATCAGACTGCTTTCGAATATAATATTTTAGAAGCTGCTTAAGGCATATATATTTAATAGTTACATTTTTGTTTTGTTCATTTCATAACACTTGGACTCTGTATTTTCATACAGGAGCTAGGCAGATTTCATTGGCAGACAGTACCAGTGCCCATACATTCTTCCAAATTCACTTCAAAGCACTCATGAAGTAGTTACGTGTAGGAAATACATGATACTGTCCTCATGTATTTATAGGTAAAAATGGAGCCAATTGTAAGTGATCACATAATGTCTTCCCATTCATCAGCTGAGCTGTATCAACTGATGCATGTGAAACAGCTTTTTTTTTTTTTTTAATTCAGAAGTAAAATACGTTAGTTTACTCTTCTGCACACAAACACACACATGAACAGATAGTGGGCATAAGTAAAAAAATATATACATAAACCTTTAAACAGTTTCATGGGATGTTACCTAACCCATCACTTTTTGTTAGCAGTGATCAAGACAGGATAATTTTCCCCTCCAGAATAGCTGCAGGTGAAAACAAAGGGCTCTAAATTTTTTCTCAGTACTGGCCATGCACTGTAGTTTTGGCTGTAAAATCTGGTTTCTTTTGAAAACAATTTTCTGTTTTTACAGAGTTTAGAATAGAATTTCAGAAGCATCAGTATAAGCATGTAGAAATCCATTACAAAGCATTTAGGGATGGAGAAAAGTATTTTTCTGACTATCATCCCGTACACAGAAACTGTCAGTACCAGTACCTGCTGGTGCATTTCAGCCTCAGTCTGTGTTAAATTGTCTGGAATGACATCTCAGGAATCAAAATCAGAAATATCTATAACTTGTGTTTATTTCTTACTTTTCAGGTTGATGCTTCTTGATGGATGTCTAGTTGAAAAATGGAAGGATCAACTAAACAAAAGATTTAAGGTAAATACGACCAAAGAAAAGAATGCTGATATTCTTGATGAAAAGTTAAACACCTTTGTTCTGCTTCAGCATTGAGTAACTTGATACTCAGATACTCATAACACCTCTGGGTATTACTATTTTAACTTCAACATTCTCATACCTTAAAATTAGATACAAGCGTAAGTGAAAATTTGAAAATTTTAGCCTTGCATTTTAGGGTCTCTAAAATTTTATTTCTATTTTATCTGCAAACTGTCCCTCAATAGGATAGTTGGATGATCTTTGTGTGAACACTGGCTTTTTACAACAATGACTCTAGGAATTTCTTTCATATCCCTGCTAAGGCAAGTAACTGTCAGATAGGTGATATGCAAATGAGTCTGTATTAGGTAAGAAAGGAACCATAGAATCATAGAATGATTTGGGTTGGAAGGGACCTTTAAAGATCATCTAGTCCAACCCCCCTGCAAGGAGCAGGGACATCTCCAACCAGATCAGGTTGCTCAGAGCCCTGTCCAACCTGGCCTTGAATGTTTCCAGGGATGTGGCATCCACCACCTCTCTGGGCAACCTCTTCCGGTGTTCAACCACCCTCACTGTAAAAAAAAAAAACATGCTTTAAATCTTTAAAATCTTTTAAATCTTTGAAAAAATAAATACATAGCAAGTGCAGATGATATCATGTGGGATTTAGGAGAATACTAATGTCCCTGCTCCTTGCAGAAGGGTTGGACTAGATGACCTTTAAAGTTTGTTTCCAACTCAAACCATTCTATGATTCTATTATATGACTCAGACTCTTGAAATCCCTTAGCTGTCAACTTAATGGCCTATTACTGGTACACAGTGTGTTTTAGTGGCCTCCTCACACTGTTTTGTCATTTCTAATTGTGTCTTGAAACCTGTTTGGACATTCACTTTCAGACTCTCAAATAGATGTGTGACTGCCAAACAAAATACTTTTCAAAGCATGTGTCGTTCCCTCTGATATTAGTAGTTTCATAAATTAAATCCTCATTTAAACATGTTTGAAAGGGACACACCTAAATGCCTGCTGATAGTTTTTGTTTTATCAAGATGCATATAATGACCCTGACTACAAAAAGACAGCTAGTATGGAGCTAGGTGTCACAGCAGCTTCATTTTCATGCTCATCATCCATCTCTGAAGATTTGCATCCAACTTTTCTCTTGAGTTACTGCTTAAAATGAATGTTTTGAGCTGTCTTGGACCACAGAAGATAGCTGTTAACATAACCACAACATGGCTGGTCTCTTCTCTAGCCAGGACAAGAGTCTGAGTTGCGACAGGGTCAGTGCAGAGGTACTAAATAGGACAGCTGGAGAATGCTTCTCTTGCTCCGATCACTGGGCAAAGCCCCTGCCTTTGACAGTTTCAGAAGAGAAAGTTCATTAATAGAGGGGAGAGGTGACACCCTTTCCAGGTTCTCAATCTACCTCGCTTTCCTTAAAATAAGTGTTTCTGTTCCTAGAGGTGAAAGACTGCAGTCTCTGCTGCAGTGTTGTGGATCTCTCCATATTTTGGATGACCTAACAACTTAACCTCACTGTAAAAAACCTGTTTTCTAACCACTGCACTTTTGGGTTTGGAAATCTGACAGCTATTCTCTTTGATGGGCTCGTTGATCTCAGGGATTCTGCTGAATAGAGCTGCAGGTGTGTTATTCACAACCATCCCATTGCAACTCTGAATACTGTGATTTCAGTGGTCGTCTCCGCTGTCTGTCCGTAACATAAGCTCTTTCATATGCCTAGTTCTCTTCACCCCAGGGAAAAGCAGAACCAGAAAGTAAATACCACCTTCCCTTGTAGCTGTGTGTTTAAATACATGTCGTGAAAGGATAGTCTGCTTTCTGCAGGCTTTTCTGAGAAAAAAATCAAGTGTCATGTTCAGTAAGGCAGCAAAGAAGGGGTTTGCAAAGGAGTCCCAGTGTGCAGATCCTGTCTTTTCGATGGCATGGTGCCAGCTCCCCTGGATTTCTGAAAAGGTGTGAGATGTGCACTCACATGCGGCACGCACATGAGATGCACAGTTGTAATTTTCACCAGCTGGTAGCGTGCAAGTTCCCTCACCCATGAACATGTGGCGGGTTCGCCCTGCAGACAGCCATGACATGCTGACATCAATGGCCCTGCAGGGTAGAGCACAAAACCATTGAAAGCAGCACTAGTATCAGTGGTTCAGGATAGGTTTAATTAAGACATAATTATTTATCATTATGTCATTTTCCAACTCAGCCTCTTTGTCTTCTGCATTTTCATAGAGGTGGGAGCAGAGACTGCAAGAACAAAAGCAGCGGACGGCCCGCAGTAAGAACCAGAATGCAGGACGCAGCAGTCGGAGTGGAGCCTTCAAACCATCAACCAAAAACACCAACCCGCTGGCCAGTGGCCCCAAAAAGGCTGTTAAAATAAGGAATAGCCAGAAAGAAATCAACCCTAAAAAAGTATGAGAGTGAAATTTCCAAAAGGAGACTTTTCCTGCGCGATGAGGGTCGCAATCTGGCTTGGTCGGCATGTTTTATTAATGCAGAACTCAAAACTCACGGCAGTTTCTACATAGACATTTTTGCTGCACTTTACTTTCAAAAGGTTTGCTTTTCCTTTCAAGTCACTGCAAGCCATAGAGCGTAGGTTTGCACAAACACATGGTAGGCATATTGAAGCTGACTGAATTTTATCTTAGGGCTCTGATTTGCAGTTGTAGATAGATCTACCCTTGGCTGCCAGAGGTTTTAACTCCTTATGCCGGTTGCCTGCCCTGCTTCCCTGCCTGAGTTGGAGAGCTGCATGGGGCATCCCTTCTCTCCTCAGAAAGTGCATCAGTTTAGTAGTTGGCGAGTTAGTCTGGTGAACTGAGAACCGTGGCAGCTGAGGAGCCGCAGAGGGATGGTAACCTCTGGCAGACATCTGGGGCAACAACCACCAGCTGCAGGAGCTGAATCTATCTGCTGTTTGGCATCACAGCCTTTGCTCAGAGTGTTCAGAAGCATAGTTTATCCATAAGCATCTGGGTAAGCATTATGTGATTATTTTTATGTGTTTGCCAGAAATATGCTTACTGTCTTAGCATTTGATGTTGTGGGTTTGTGTAGCAAAAATGCATTGAAAGCAGACATTTAATTTTTTTATTGTACTTCAGGCTGGCTTCTGTTGTTATAATTTCACATATATTTAAGCATCTAATTGAAAAATCAGTATTTTTTAAAAGGACAGATTAAAGTGAAGCAGATCTGTAGAATTCTTAAAAGTAACACGTTTGCTGTAATATAGCTTTGTTACGAAAACTGGAATAGAAGCATTTTTCTAAACATAACTGACAGCTACTGTACAGTAAGTATTAAAGATAAGATAGGGCTTCGTGTGGCTCGGTGATCATATGGATATTTTTTTATCATTTGACACCATATTTCTAAATGTTTCTCTAAGACCAAATAAAATAAATAAATAAATAAATAAGCAAGCCTATTCCCTATTCCTGAACTTCTCAAAACAACTGGCTATCTGCAGTTTTGCTGATCAGAAGGTAACATTTACCCTGCAAAGAATCACAGACAAAGCAGATGCTTTTATTTATAAACTGAGTTTTACTGACATTTGCCATGTGAGGTATTAAAATAGCAAAAATGATATAAGTCTAACTGGCATAACTCCAAGATGCAATTTATGCTGTTCCTGCCCAAGCTTTACCTGGATAAGGCAGTATGGCTAGCACAGTCTGATTTCTGTGAATAGGTAAGATCACCTGCATTAACATTGTAAGACCTCATGACAGACATCTTGAAGACCTTCAAGAATTCCTGCACCAAAACTAATGACTAGGCTTGGCAACTCTGGTATCTATAAAACAAAATAAGCATTTCTAAAATAGAGAAAGTCTACATCAGGAAAAAAAAAAGTTCTGTGTAGGTTAACATAGTTACAACTGGTCATTTGATGATATCAGTACATTGATCTATGTTATTACAAGAATTCCAATGATATTTGCATGCATTAAATTTAAGGTAGACTATGCTGGAGTGATTTTGGTAGCAGCAGTAATATACTTGCTAATATGCTAACACAAGCTGAAGACATAGATGCCAAGTTAGAATGCTTGAAACAAAGGGACAGAGGTGTTACAGAAAATTGGAATAATAGCATAAATGGTAGTTCAGGGGGAAAAAACCCAACCCTACATGATCATTGGTTGAGTTTTGAGCAGTTGGTTAAAATATGCAAAGGTCAGTATTTGAATGTAGCCCTTCCTGCAAATTCTGGGCAGATGCAGAGATTAATCTCCATGGAACATCTGCAGAATTAGATCCAAAATTCAATCCAGGTGCCGGGAATGCTGAACATATATTGCATCTATTGACTTTAGTGGGAATTATGTGTGTTTGACATGTCTTAAAAAACAGACCACAAACTTAGGTGCCTAAATACAGACTATAGCAGAAATCTTAATCCTGTACAATGAAATGGAAAAACTGAAATCGAAATCAAAGGAGACAGAATTTCCCTTCAGATGATTGAATTAGGTGAGTCTGAAAATGCTGACTTAAGTAAGCATGATGTAAAAGATCAGTATGATTGGAAAGCTTCTGATAACAGTTTTGTCTATATGTACCTAGCAGGAGTTCTTAAGCTTTGATTAACTATTGATCCCAATTTTCGAAGTAGCACAATAACTATGCATAAGATTAGCTATTAAAAATGAACGACAGTCCTATCAATGTGATGTTGAAATAACAAATACCAAAGTTGTGATATTTCACTTTAACAAGTTTTGTTGTGAACATTGTCACGTATGATGTTTGTTGAATGAAAGCTTTGGAACAGGTAACTACACTGCATAGCAACATTACATACTATTTTGCAACTGTTAAAATCTATCTTTTTTCATTTTTTTTTTATATTGGAGAAAAAAATGTAAAAATTATTTGCTACAGAGGATTGTCACCATTCCTTCTGTAAGTTACTGTCATTGGACTGAGGCTTCCCATGTGTTGGAATAAACTTTGATGCACCAAGCCCGGTGTTTCCAAACTCCTCGACATTTTAATGTCTGCTTTATGCTGACTAACTTTCATTCTGATATGGTAAAAATACGGAAGAAGGAAAGGCGATACAACAAAAAGCAGGGGATATCATAACACAAAGAACAGATGTGCAGACGGGGGGAGTGAATTAGTAAGGTTTCCCTTACTGTTCCCTTTTGTTTTCCCAAATCCATTTCTTTCTACCTCTTAAGAAGCCGTGGGTCAACCCAAATCAGCATGAAGATAAGTTGCTCCGTTTTGAAAATCCCTTCCAATTATTAACTCACTGCAACAACAAATGCAGGGTGAATACAGACCCAGAACATGCCTGCCCTCCAGCCCACTGCCCTTCCCTTGCAAAGGCATGAAACAGATGTTGGAGCAGCGAGGGCTGTTCGAGCGGACAAATGTATCCTCCTGCGTCCCCACATGGCTCATTCACCACTTTTGCTCCCTGACATGTGGCAAAAAGTCAGACTCACTGCTCCTTTGTGCACATCCATGGCCATTGCCACGCCAGTGCACCCCAGCACCAGAGTTATGAAACTTCAGTTTAGCGGAGTGGGCAAATAGTCTGCAGATGGACAAAAGTAATCACTGTACCTATTTACAGCTGAAAAAATTAACAGGCCAAAACCTGAAGTGTCAAATGTTGGGTTTTTTTCTCAGTGTTACAGCTGAGGGGCTTGGCATTTTTTTTCATCTACAATAAAAAGTGCCTGGAACACCAAACAGATGTTTCTAGTGGGTTTCTTACTACCTCCCACACAGATGTACCCAGCTTAGTAAGAAGTGCCATTGAATATTTTCACTGAATGTTCTAACCTCAATTCCAAAAGAATGAAACCTGAAAAAATATTTACTCTAATTGTGAATAATTGGCATCATTTTAGAAAATCACTGTAAATGCAAATCAGAACTTTTCTATGAACCACATTTTAAAAAACGTCATAAACACCCCTCCACCAGGACCTGAATGACCCGGTCACTTAAATTCAACTCAGTGTTGCAGCTTTGTTGCTTTTGTCCAGCCATTGCGCATAACTGAGAAATACTTCCTGTACAAATAAAAAGAAGATTTTCCAGTCCAAAATATTCAAACAGCTCTTAAATTATTTTATCCAGCATTGTAACCTAGATTCCAAATGAATGAAACCTGAAAAAATATTTACTCCAATTATGCACAACCGACACACACTTTTTGGTTGCGCTTAGTAGTGGAATGTAAATGCACATCTGAAAACGTTTCCTCAACTAGATTTTTCTGGTAAACCACATCAGCTCCAATTTTTCGTAAAGAAATATAAATCCATCAATATGGGTCAACAAAGATTCAAAATTATGTTTCCATTTACGGTAAAAACCAATAACCTGCAAGAACCTACAAATAAGTATTTAATTACTATAGAGGTACATTACTTCTTACTAGATCCTGTCAAGGCTCTACATTTAATTTCAATGGCTGACGCTGTAACATCTCCAAAGTTGAACATCAGCCTTCTTGGAAGGCAAAACAGGATTTCAAACTTGCTTCTTAGAGATGCAGTAAATTCAGAGGGTTCCAGGTAATCTGTTAATATCAGACTGGCTCCAGTTGTTGCTGCCAAAAGGCTTGCGGATAAACCAGTAAGGCAATAAGCATAAAGGAAAGCGTCTGGAATGGAGGATGCAGTCCTTTTTTTCTAGCCGAGAATACCAAGATCAAAACCCAAAAGTACCTTAAATACGTCAGGTGGTCGATGTTTCAGATGGAAGGGTAATGGATGCACCACAGTGATCAAGAGATGCCCCAAACAGACCCTAAGTACTTTAATATCCTAAGTATTTTAATTCCTTCTGATTACAGTATGATGAAAACTTGAGTTTATAGACACTCAGAGCACATCAGCATTTATCCTCCGAACAAGGTAATCAGAAAACTAAGCATTTGCTCGCAAAGAACTGTGGATAAAGTGAAGAGAGACTTGCAAGGTCTGACTTGGCAGCACAGCTCATTCAGCAGTCAGAGCAAAGGAAAAACAGTGCAGCACTACACAGCCACAAACTGATTGACTCCATCTTCTTGGCGGGGAAAAAAGCTTTTTCCCCGCTTCTCTTATTTTATTATGCAGTGATTCAGTACAAATAGTCACTGCAGCGGGACATACTAATTCTTCTTAAACAGTATTTTGAGATTGAGAACCAGCTTGTTTATCATTCTGAACTGAAACAGATATTTAATATAGTCTTAGTGTCAGATTATGATTTCATTAAAGTTCCTAAACAAGGAAATATGTGGTCTGTTGTACAAATAAACATGCCCTGTGGTTCCATTTCTCTCCTACTGGGACAAAAATCAGAAGAATAATTATGTTATCTTTTGTTAGTGTTGGAAGAATTTTCATCACATCTCTGCACAACCTAATTCTACGTTGAACCACGAGATATTTTCTAAATAAACGGTCGTGAAGGTCACATTCTATTTTGGTCTGGCATTTAGATACGAGATAAAAGGGCAGAGCCAGACTTTCAGTAAGATTTGTAGGCAGAGGAGTTGTGTGAATCTAATTGCAAGAAGATTTTAATCTGTGAGACTCAATGGAATTTATGTTGGAACACATTCCTCTTGACTCTATAAATACAAATGCTTGCTGATACCATCAAAAGGGCTCAAATTCCTAAAAATTACATCCATATCTATGTCACAGTAATATAAATTCGAAGGAGAGTGGATGGCAGTCTAAATTATGTGTACAATACCTAAGTGTTGAGTTAGACTTAAAGAGACAAAGTAATCTCTTAAAATATAGATGGTATTTTAATTGCCATGCTTTTGAGTGCATGATATTTTGGTAGTTCTACAAAAGTCTCTGTCTCAAAGATATAAAACCTTTGTGAATCTGAATCTCTTCATCAGCTGACTGAAACAGTTATTTTTATTGTTTTGAAATATATCTCTTAAATTTCTCTTTTCCAAAGCTGCTAAAAGACATTAAGATCAAGAATATTATTTAGGAGAAGCAAATAAGCATTAATAAATTAAATGTTCCCACATTTCAATTTGGATTTGGATACTTAGGCAATGTGAAGAAAAACTGTCATATGCATAACATTTCCATGTAATCTACTGGATCATTTTAATCAAGCACAAACCAGGGATCATAACGGACGCACATGAATATACGAAACTAAATAAATGGAACCCTTCAACATCTATCAGTTAAACTAAACAGAAAAAAATGCTATATTGCTTAAGAGTGATGTAATGAAGGATGAAGAATGATGGTTAAACACGTAATAACTCAGTATATAAAATTATATCACATTTAAACAGGCAGAGCTACTGTACCCCCACAGCTAACTGAAATTTTGCTTAATAAGACATAAACACATTCTGCATTTCTACTCCTGTCAAAATATAATCCCATCTAAACTTTCAACATTGTATTTGCCCCATCAGTAGAAAAGCCATTAACAAAGATCTTGGGAAATGATCTGAATTGATGTATCTGAAATCATCCTACTCAGGCTTTTTCTGAGACTACTTCTTGGTTTAAAATACGATGTGCCAGCACCCAAATGACCCAGAGTGCTGAAATAATGCCAAGAAGAACAGTTTTAATGGGTTTTTGGAGTAAAAAACAAGCCAAAGTACATACAGCAACTCTGAAATATGCTTCTCAGAACTCATCTCACCGACGCAACATACAAATTCTGCACTAATCACAACTTCCTACAGACTAGCTAGCCTCAATTTGAGTTTATGGCAGTAAAACAGCTGTAGGTGTAAATGGGCCACCAGGAGAATGTTCAGTCCAACTTCTGCTGGAGGAATGTCTATAATAACAAATGCTCAATCACAACAGAAATATTTGTCAGGAAGCTCTCTGTTTTATTAAATACAATAGGAACAATAAAGAAAGTGTGAGACAGACTTCATTCTTTCTGGACTTTGCACTTACAATCAATGCTGTAAGTAAATTGCTTTAATTGAATGCCATTCTTTAGTGTCTCTCCTTTCAACAGACTCAAACAGTGAAAGTGAGAATGTATCAGCCATAGAAGAATATTTGTGTTCTAC
This sequence comes from Tetrax tetrax, assembly GCA_009806455.1. Classification (NCBI taxonomy): domain Eukaryota; kingdom Metazoa; phylum Chordata; class Aves; order Otidiformes; family Otididae; genus Tetrax; species Tetrax tetrax. The sequence continues at coordinate 401,822 of WHYT01017409.1, read as the reverse complement.
ATGAAGGCCAGCCAAGTTAGACTGAGACAGGATACAAATTCACTAGTTTGGCAAGGAGGTCTATGTCAGGAACAACTGTTATGTAAGAGCTGACTTTATGTTTTACTTTGTCTGATATATTCAAATTGAGTGCATGAACTGGAAAGCACCTTCTAGTTTACTATCCTATCTGTAACAGTAGTTGTTAGAAGATGTTTAGGGAAAAGATAAATAAACAATTCAAATGTTTTTCAGGGCCCTGAGGGAGCCAATAGGCCTTAACAGCCCTGAGCAGTCTCACCTGGGAAGCACACCCATACCATTGGCCAACAGTCCGAGTAGCCCCATGTAAGCTCACACTTGGGCTTAATGCTTGCCTGAGCTTTGTTACAGAAGTACCTGTCTCAGGCCCTCTTTCCTGTTGTTCTTAACTGGATCCTTGAATAAGACCTGGACCTGGTTCATCACTTAATTTGTCTGGGATTGTTGATGGATGTGTCTACCCAGTTCTGCTTGGATGCCGTGGGGCTATGCCCCACTGGTGAGGGCATGGCCTGTCCTGCAGTCATGCTTGGCTCTTGGCTCCTTCTCCCTTGTGGAGCATTCCCACAGTTGCTGCTACTCCCTATCAATGTGGAGGCAGTGCCTCCAATACCTTTCAGCATTTCTCCTTTGTAGGCCTCCTGAAGTGGAGGACTGAATCCACATCACAGTGGATGTGTCATTAATAGTGTTTTAATGACCTTCCTTGACCCTGTTTTTTTTTAAGGTAGTTATACACAAAACATCTTAGACTCCTGAAACTACTGGAAAGGCATAAATCTGTTAAATTGATAAAAACTACCTACTAAACCTGTATAAAGAAATAATTCCTAACATCAAACTTCTAGCGGGTATTACTTGTTACACTGATATTCTTTGCAATATGGCAAAGCTGATAACAAAAAAAAAACTGGCTGATAAAAATATGGATAGAACATGAAGGAAAACATGTGTGTGTGTATATAGTCTTAAATATAGGTAGTTGGGTAGACAAATGCATCTAATGACATGAATATCAGTTTTCAGAGACCATCTTAGTTGTTCAATCTATATCAATCTCTCCAAATACGCACTCAATGCTTTGCAATGCATGTTCCCTAGTAGATGATCCATGAACAGCATTAGACAAAATATCTTGTGCAAACTGAGCTCGAATAGATTCAGGAGAAGTCTCTTTTGCCACTTCTGGATCTGTTGGACCCATTAGTTGCCTCCACTCTTCCACTGCATTTTCCTTTGTTAAGACCATTACCACTGATGGGCCCCTGTAAAATCAATATAAGGAAACTCTTAGACTATTCCAAGAAGCAGACGTAGCTTTGACTTCAGAGGTAAAGGGTTATGGTAAATGTTAAGCTATCTGAATTTTGTTAAACTGTTTAAATTTTAAAATTTGTTTCTGAGTGTTTGGTTTAAGACAATATTCTGTATTTGAAAGTAAAAAAGATTATGATGATCAGCTATTTGAATTTGGACTTTTTGTCCTAAAAAGCTTCTCACCCAATAATTTCTGAAGCAAGACAATACATACTGTTTTATCAACATCTATACTAACAGTATTATGAGGAAGATATTTCTTCTAAGTGGGAAGAACAAGATTCCATCAGAAATTAGTTCTTTTTTTTTGAGAAAAAAAAAATCCAAAATAATAGTCACTATCCAGAAGCTTGCAAAGTATTTTAAATCTTCCTTTTGAAGAAAGAGCAATCTGTACTAGAAGCCACTCAACTTGCCAGAAAGAGTGACAGAATGTAAAATCCCTAGCCCACTTTCATTGGCACTGTGAATTCAAGGTTTGGTATATACTTACATATATCAGTATTGTATAGCAAGACACTTACTCAGTCATACAAGTCACTAACTGTTCAAAAAAGGGTTTTCCTTTGTGATCCTGATAAAATTGTGTAGCCATTTCGCGAGTTAAAGCTTCTTCTTTAACCTTTGAGATGGTAAATCCAGCATCTTTAACTTTTTGCATAATGTCATCTAGAAGAATAACAAGTAAACTCATTCTTGATTGAAATAGTTTAGATGCAAAAAAAAAAAAAACCAAACCCAAAATTTAACAGTTTCAGAAAATACTAGATGCTTTTTAAAAAATCACCATTATCTATTAAAATTATACTTATAGTATCAAACTCTCATGGACAATATGACAAACACTTCAACAGTCCTCTAAAACATACGGAAACCATTGTCATTGCATGAATCCATTTCTACGCAGGTGACAAATCCAGGCTGTTATAAACTATACCAGTAGCACTCATTGCTGCTTCTCACATTGGACAGAACGTGGACTGTAGTTGTAATGCTGCTTCACACACCAGCTGGCCTGCTAAAGTTGGTCTGCATTGTAACAAGAGCGGAAGAAAGACTCAAAGAAGCCAATGATGAGAGTTTTAGAAAGACTACTGAAATTTGCTAGGACAGAAAGGAAGAATACCAACAAGAGGCTCTAGAGAGACGGTTTTTAAAAAGTGGCATCAAAAATCTTTAAGGTAAGATTCCAAACTGTACATAGTCTACTTTCTACTTTGATCTTTCCTCCTTGTTCCCTTTGTCTAATAGTGGGTTAAACCAAGGATGGGAATGCATCTAATTGAGCAATGACCCCTTTTGAGTCAGTAGAGATACTTGTTCGAAAAAAGTAACATGAATTTCAAAACCCTCCCTCTCCTCTGACTTAGAAGGATGCTGGATGGCTAGTTTGCACATCTGCCTGGCTTGTAAAGAGTCTAACTTAGCTAAGAACTCTCTCACTTCAATTCACCACCATTCTTGTAAAGAAAGAGATATAGGCAGCTTAAGCAAAGGAAATGTGACATTTGAGACCTCAATATGAATTATGCAAGCCCTGTAAAAGCATTTCTCTGCACAGAAAAAGCATTTCAGACAATAAAAAGAATCCAGCTGACATAATTTACTGCAGTGTACATTGCTAATATTTTGTAGAAATTACATCTGTAGACACTCACCTTTGTGGTCCTTAGCAGCAGCAGGTTTGATTAATGCCAGCGTGTGCTCCTGAGGGAAGAAGAACTGTAATTCCTTCTCAGCCTCGTCAGGTGTAGAACTACCATGCAGCTGACCAATAGGAACGTTTTCGACTGTGTACTTTGCACGTAAACTAAAAGTCATTAAAAGAATAAGTTACTTAAAGGAGTAGCCATTTTCATCTTCAACTATGACTAGTCTTCACCCAGTGAATATAAACTAATGTTGATCTGGCAACTTAAGTGCTTGATGATCTCATTGTCTACAGAAAGAACAATTAACTTTTTAATTAACCACCTGAAATATGAACACCTTCCCTCCCAACTCCCATCTTGTTATATTTCCAAGATAATGCCACTTCTTTATTAATGAATCAGCACTTCTGTCAAGAGCAGGTAAGATGATACCACAGAAGTTTCTTAGAACAATAGAATAAGCAGGTAAAACTAAGACATCCATTTATAAAATGCGTAGGAGAAACTTAGTCACAAATAAAATATTCTAATGATGCAAAGTTTTCATTAAATTGAGAAAATAAGCATATATTCTAAAAAATGATATTTCAAGAAAAAAAAAGAATGAGATATTACCAATATTTTTTTTTCTCCAACTCAAGAGATGTTCGTTCACTTCAATATCCTTTTTTGAACCGAGCTTTTCATTATGTTTAGCAGCCATTATTTCTCAAAAAATGCTGTAGTTTCTACGTATAACACAACACTTCTTCCAAGAAAAGCTTAACAAACTGCAGAAATATATATTAGTTTCCAGATGATGGCACTACAGTTACACCAGTTGGAATGTAGGATTCATTGAGATGAGGAATGTTCAAGCAAGTTGGAAGCTGTGAATGGTGGCTTACTATTGTAATTATTACCTGTTTGGATTTTCCTTCTTAGCCTCTTCAACAACCTTTGGGCCTAATAAATGTCTCCAGTGTTGCACAGCATTTTCTCGTGTTAGAGCAAGTACAAGAGTTGGACCACTGTGAAATGGGAAAACTGGCATTAAAAAAAAACATTAAACTCTCTGTAATTTGTAAAAGTAATTTGATTATATATAGTCAGAGCTAGGAAAACGATTTTTAAACTGATCTCTGTTTAAACAGCTACGGTCTGATAAAATGTTATGGAGCTTAAACGTGAATTTACTGAAGTAAAAAAAAAGTTACTGAAGTAACAAAGCTACTGAATATCACCACAACAAGAGGAATGTTATAGAATTGGTCTATGTCTTCATTATTAGACATAAAAATGCTGATCAGCTCCTAAGTTTTTGTCCCAGCCGTATCCCAACTTCATATGAAGGCCATATCCAAGCATGATTAATTTTTCCTCCCCAAGGAATACAGCACACAGTTTGGATGAGGATTTCAGAGCTCTCCTACAAACAACCTAAATGCAGCTTTCCAGAGCAGACCTCTACTGGTTTCACCCAAATCAATGGAATTGGCTGCTGACTTTGACATACTACATATATATGGAGTAGCTAGTAATTTTTTAAAACCTCATTTATCTGCTATACTTGGGAATCATCTCAGTATCTGCAGTTGTCTGATCCTGTTTTGCGTTTTACTAAACTCTGAGATACAGTGGTATCTTGTAGCCATGTAATATTCAGGCTAATTATTCATTGCTAAAATGTCAGTCTTATTTATAAATCCACATTCTCATTTTTCATTCAACGTACCTGGTCATTTGCTCTAGAAGTATAGGGAAGTAGTCTTGATCTTCATGCTCTTTGTAAAATTCACGCGTTTGTTCTTCAGTTAGGATTATTTCTTTCTGCATTGCTATTTTAAAGCCATCCTCCTTTATTCTTTGCAGTACAGAATCTGTTTAATATATTGAAATAATGCTAAATTGCCATCAATTCATTAATTTGCACACCTGCGAAGACATGACGGGGACTTTCCAATCATAATGTTTAATTTTTACAAGTGAACTTATTCCCTAACTGAATAACAAAAAACTAATTTAAAGCAACTGCTAGAGGGCTTCAGTAGTGGCTTGGACACTCAGAAAGCTGATGCTCACCTTCTTAAGGATTTCTCTCACTTCAGAAGCCTCAGTAGGAATTTCTGACTGAGAAATACGACATGTGTTACTCTCACCAAAAGAAGGTCTAAGGATTTTGAATAGGTGGATGTTCATTTAACTAAGTCTTACAAGACCATAAGCATACGCAAGGAGTAGTTGGCAGAAGTCAAAATGACTCTGTAACTACCTACGCATAGACTGCTGAACTGTTGGTCTAAGAAACATATTGGATAACAATCAAGAAAATAAATACAAAACGAGAGGTCAAAATTGTAGTCTTTCAGATCTCTGTGTCTAGGTTGTTTCAAGATTCTCAACTTAGAAATAAAAATACTATCTAGAAGCTAGGAAGCGCTGGGGCTAGTTCTGTTTAATATCTTTATCAACAATCTGGATGAGGGGTTTGAGTGCTCCCTCAGTAAGTTTGCAGATTACACCAAACTGGGTGGGAGTCAATCTGCTCAAGAGTAGGAAGGCTCCGCAGAGGGATCTGGACAGGCTGGACCAATGGGCCAAGGTGAACTGTATGAGGTTCAACAAGGCCAAGTGCTGGGTCCTGCACTTCAGTCACAGCAACCCCATGCAACACTACAGACTTGGGAAGAGTGGCTGGAAAGCTGCCAGGTGGAAAGGGACCTGGGGGTGCTGGTAGGCAGGCACTGAACATGAGCCAGCAGTATGCCCAGGTTGCCAAGAAGGCCAACAGCATCCTGGCTTGTATCAGGAACAGTGTGGTCAGCAGGAGTAAGAAAGTGATCACGCCCCTGTACTCTGCACTGGTGAGGCTGCACCTCGAATACAGTGTTCAGTTTTGGGCCCCTCACTACAAGAAGAACATTGAGTTGCTGGAGCACATCCAGAGAAGGGCAAGAAAGCTGGTGAGGGGTCTGGAGAGAAAGCGTTATGAGGAGCAGCTGAGGAAATTGGGATTGTTCAGTCTGAAGAAGAGGCTGAGGTGAGACCTCATTGCTCTCTACAACTGCCTGAAAGGAGGTTGTAGAGAAGTGAGCGTTGGTCTTTTCTCCCAAAGAACTAGCGATAGGATGAGAGGAAATGGCCTCGTGTTGCATCAGGGGAGGTTTAGATTGGATATCAGGAAACACTTATTTACTGAAAGAGTGATCAGGCACTGGAACAGGCTGCCCAGGGAAGTAGTGGAGTCCCCATCCCTGGAGATGTTCAAAGAACGTGCAGATGTGGCACTTTAGGACATGATCTGGTAGGCATGGTGGTGTTGGGTTGATAGTTAGACTTGATGATCTTGGAGGTCTTTTAGAACCTTAAAGATTCTATGAAGAAACTCAAATATACACCTGAGAAGAAAAGTAAACTTGTTTGGTTGGAGCTTCATGCTAATGGAGTAGATTTTTTCTTATTTAATCTGTAAAAAGGTGATTTGTATGGACCTGTTCTTGTGCAGCACTGCCTTATGCAGCATAGAACATCCTGGGTCAGATCTTTTTCATCTTGCCATTGATCTACCTTGGACCTTGGATCTTGGATTCAAGAATAATATCAGCTACTTTACTATGCTAGGAAGTATGATTCCCTATACTATGCTTTGGAAATACTAGCTTTGCTGAGAGGTCTTCTAGAGACATTCCATCCAAATATACAATCTAAAGATGTTCTTGAAAAATCAACCAAAGGAACAAAATAGCATTGGCATTTACATTCTCAACATATCAAAAACATTAACTATGTAACTTTTTTTCCTGACAAAGATTACTGTTGACTTAATGCTGGGGAGACAAAATAACCTAAGAAAATTTCATTGATAGAGTTAGATTTTTCAAAATTCAAAATATGAGACTTTTTGTATACCCTTGATAAAAAATTTAGTTATTAACACTTACCTCGTCTTTCTCTTAAAAGGGAAGGTCTGATTAAGGCCAAAGTCTTTTCCACTTTTCTGTCTGTCTTGTTTGGATCAAAATTTGGGAAAAAGAAGGCAAGTTGTCTGCTGGCATCTTCTACACTGTCTTGCACATCACATACATTTAATATACTATCAGTCTCCGCAGTTCCTTCCAACCTAATGAGACACAAAGTAAAACAGTATTTAAGTCACTGCTTGAATTAACAGTTGACTTTTTCAAGAGGTACTTAAGTTTACTGAAACGTAAGAATAGAATGCCAAACTAAGTTTTTATTAAATTCGGATTCATGACTACAGTAATGTTTCTGAGAAGAGAATTATTAATCTTTTCAAAGTGCCTTGTCATGTGCAAAGAAAGAGAAATCTCAGCCATGCAGCTTTTCTAATTCCCCTCTAGTTTATTGAAAATAGTCTCCCTGTTTCACGAGACAGAGTTACTACTGACAGAATTGTCTTTAACAGAGATACTTCTTACTGTTACTTGCCTGTATTTCTAAGGTTTATTTAGCTATGTAAATACAGTCACTCTTGGCTACTTACAGAAAATGCAATATTCCCCAGTTGTACTAAATTAATGCAAAAAGGAATACAGCAGGCATCAACAAAAATATCCATTATTATGACAAGCTTTTTTTTTGAAACAAAGTATTTGAATTCATGTTGCTTTATGTAAACCTCCTGTCTAAATATAAAACTTGATCCAATATTTGAATTTTTGTGAACACTCCCTTTATTGTCTGATGCTATGTATCCAACTATCATCCTTTTCAAAATTCTCTACAAATACTTAGCAAAGGAGAAAAATAGACATTTCAAGGTACCATGGTTGTGAACAGCTAATCCTTACAATGTTTTATGCATCTTGGAGGCAGAGGGGAACAAAACCTAAAACTCTCCCACTTGTTTACTGGCTTTTACAGAGCGGTCTCAAGGAGCACAACATGCTTCAGGTATCCCCTGTTCTCCCTTGGGCCACATCTACAGTTTCCCAGCATACACAGGAGTAAACACGGGCAAGAGTGCAACTCTCAGTGGGCAATGCTGGCAGTTACTTACTCTAGGCTGCATTTCTAATGACAGTCTCAGCAAAGACTAGGTGAAAAACTCTGCCTATTCCCCAAACCCTGTGCACATGGGCATGTGAGTATCTGCAAGGATGTGTCTTGGTTTATGGTGTGCTCCAAATACTGTAATGGAACCACATATACTCATTTTCACTGTTAGTTACCTGTCTGGCTTCTCAGGCTCAGGCCCATCAGGCACACTCTCGCTGGATTTATGTAGTTCTTTCCAGAGAGGAATAGCATCAGCTGCTTCTTTTCTAGTGATTGCCAAAACATGGCATGGTCCACTCATCATGAATTGAACAAAATCATCAAAATCAGGCTAAAAAACATAATTTTCCCCTATGAATTATAGGAACTCTGAGTTTATCATCAGAAATGAGACAACCATCCTTCCCAAACTCACTTATAGTTCCTGCTCTAAAATGGCATTCACATACATTACTCAAAACCCTGACAAATCATTTGGGAAGTTTTTTGATCAAACATTTAAGACAACAATATTCTAAAATGTCTGAAACAAAATTAATTGCAATAAAGGAAGTCATAGAACTACATTAAGCAGGTACCACATGTTCTTTCAGGTTAAAATGCAGATGTCAAGAGTTGAAGAAAATTATCTAGAAATGAGATGTGATCAAATGCTATGCTTGCACAAATAGTGTGACATAACAAACAGCAATAAAGTTGCGTGCATAATTTTTGAAACTAAAAATCATGTGGGTGGCTGTAAATATAGAACACTGAGATATTTGCAAGGCATTTGTAGGCTTTTTTTCGTTCTTTTTGCTATATTGTTCCCACTCCTTCAGTTTCAACCTTCAATTCTATAAATGTACATTTTCATCAGAAAACAATTTTTGAAGCTGTTGCGAGATTTTAATCTTTTTTTTCCCTTGTATGTCGCCTTCTTCTTCAATAATTTCCTCAAGTATCTTCTCTCCTTTTAAATATTTGACTAAATCTTTCCTTTACCACTCACCCTCATCTGATTGTGTAGAACACATTTTTTCTTTTAATAATATGAGGATGAAATATTCACATGTATGCTTTCAATTAATTTATTTTTTTCTTTCAATTATTTTCCTATCTGTATATACACTTAACCCATTTCACAAGATGAACAAACTCATAAGAGATAGAATGAATGCAAGTACAAAAACATTTAGTATGATGCACAAAGGGAGTATTTATACTGTTGTGGCTTCAAAAGTACATTTGCTCACATTAGAAGAAATAGATGTGGCTATTAAATTTAGCTATCCTGGATGACCCAGCTTCATCATTAAAAAAACATAATTTCTACTTCCAGTTATATCTGAAGATCTGTTGCCTTGAGTCTCCATTCTGTTATAACAGGCAACCTCTGGACCTTTAGCAAGCTTGTGGAGTGTTAAATAAGGAGTAATTTTGCCCACTGAGCACAAAGGAATGTGTGTTTAACATTGTCACTTTAACATAATTAATTTTCAATTTGAAGTTACACTTAAAGAATGGCAAATAATTGGCTTCTCAATATGCATAGGGCCCTCTGGATCACTTCTGATCATTCATAGTAGTTTTATTCTTGTCCCTGTCTTAATGTTGGCTAGGATCTGCTGTGATGTAGTAGTGCTGATGTGTATCAAACACTGCATGCTTTTTCTCTGTCTTTGTTCTTCCCACGTCTCCCTCTACACCTAACTAATCTCAAATTTGGCTGCTGTACCCTCAAAGAAGGCATATTTTTACCTCTATTTCAAAACTGTCTCTCTCTAAACTAGAATTGCAGCTTTGCCAAAACAAAGCTCTTCACAATTCCTTACCAGCTCTCTCCCTGTTACTTCGTTTCTAACCTGTAGTGAGCCATCTGGTCATTACTATCAGATTTCTTTCTGTCTTCAGTGAGAACCATCTTGTGTCACTCTCATTCATTTGGAATGCCACAGGAACACTTTCCTAGCTGCTTCTTTTGATGATGCCAACCCCTTTAATGATTGCTGCCATTGATTTCCCTAATAATATCAAACAAACTAGTTGTCTGCATATAATTCCAGCTTCTGTCAATCTTATGCAGATCTTAAATAGGAGAAGGTATAAATATTTGCTAAGCAGCTTCGTTTTCATGATTCAAATCCTTCTGTAGAGACAACTTTAGCTATCGTACTTCCAAAGCACTTGACAATATTCAGGTGCTAGTTTGCTAGACCACTGCCATTTAATAGCATAATTTAATTGTTTTATTGAACGTTCTGTCTGTCCTTAGCTGGTTTTTGTCCTCTAATATAGGATAGGGTCAGAAAAATAAACTTCAATGGAGACGCTTTCTCTTTCTGCCTGTGCATGTGCTTATTCCCAGTACTGCCCCATGACAGCTATAAAGAAGACAAAATGTAATATATACTATCACTTATTTTCTGGCTGGAAGAGTATGTGTCAAATAGATACATACTTTCACATAGATGACACTGGGTTTTTGTTTTGTTTTACATTCCATGACCTAACAGCATGTTTAGGGACATTAATTGGAGTTCAGTTTTATTTAGTTGGAATGTTAGTGTGCTACCAAACCATATTTGTATGAGTCGGTAAGAAAAAAAAGAGACATAATGTACTAAATCTACATTAATTCAATTCTTCAACATACTAAAAACTTACAAGACAGAGATTTGCAAACTCATATATCTACAATTTTAAGTTTTACCTATTTCTTTTGTTTAGGTTTTTGTTTTCATATTGTTTTTACCTCTTCTTTATTCCGAGCATAGAACACTTTGATTTGCTCTTCAGTTAGCATTTTCTCCTCTGCTGCTTCAATGTCAAATCCTGCATCTCTAATCTGCAATTATTCAGTTATTACTTGGAGTTGTTTGAAAAGGGATATATACAAAATGATATGTTATTGCAAATCCAAAGATCGATTGATTTCGGAAGCTATTTTAAGTTTAAAATTCTCTGACATATTCCAAATACAACCACTACTTTTGTCTAAACTGAAGTTCCAGCTTTTCAAAGCACTTCACTAAATTCAGGATTACAATGCCCATGAAGTTAATGTTTATGAAAAATATAGCGCAGTTCAATGTATGTATTAATTCAGTAGTTAATAATCTCTTTTATTTAACTTTGAATACATTTATTATTTTAACCACTGTGAATGATTAACATGCAACCACTTCTAAAAATGTTATTGTAAACTATGTTATAATCATAGTAGTCATACTGTTGTTGTATTAGACTAAACTACTTGGCTTTAGAAACATTAAATCAACAAAAATAAAGTCTGTTTTATTATTATCTATTTTAAGTTACATTACTGCACTAAATTAAAGTATGTGTAAGAGATGCACATCTACATGACCTATATCAAAATTCATAGCCCACTGGAATGAGTTTTATACCATATACTGATATTTAAACAACAAAGGCACCAGCCCCAATACTGATCATATCTCAGTATTAATCTGCTTACCAGCACTCTGCTCTTTAAAAGCCTTTATGATGCTTCTGAGTGTTTTCAGACTGCCTTGACAAGGCTGAGCTTGGAAACAGTATAGGTACACACCTCACAAGGCAGTGCAAAGGCAGAGCCAATTAGCAGCTGCTCAGCTCCAGCTAAACTGCCTTCAAGCCCTGCCTGCTTTTTTTGCCTTTACGGAGCTTGCCTCCTTTCTGACCAAGGTAGAGTGAAAAAAAAATCTCTGATTTTCTTTCCTGCAAAGGTCACTGGCCCTGTCATAACACTTTAAAAAATATAGCACAATTTTATCTTGATACTTAGTGTTATGAGGCATTTTTTTTTTTTTTTTTGGTAGCAGAAATGCTGAGAAATGCCTGTAATTGAAATGAGTGTTCCTGAAGTATGATATTCTGGAAAGCAGAAGAATTTTTCTTTCACTGGGTGACGGCTTAAAGAAATACTGAATCCTTGGATGCATCCTTGTGTACTTGCTGGAATCACATTCTTCACTGCAGGAACAAATACTGCACTACTGACAAGTACCAGTGTACAATTAGTACACTAATATTAGTGCATATGAATTACCCTCACTATCTACATGCACATATTGTCACATGTGTCTGCGCACACACTCTCTTCCATAAGGAACTGGTTAGTTAATTAATGTGTGCCTAGAATTCATAAAGATTCTGCGTGAAGAATTAACTTCACCATCACAATTTCTAGTTCTCATTCCTATTGCAATATGAGGGAAAAAAAAAGAACACACTTCTGTGTTTGTAGATTGCATGTGTTGCTGATCAACACAGTATGAATCAGTCATACCTCACCTAGTGACATAAAATACTAAAGCAATAGTAGTCTGAATACCATATTTTTTAAGGTCAAAATTATGTTGCTTTTATCATCCTTATCAGAGAAGCATTAACAGGTCTTTTTCTAAAGCCTGGGCATAAATTAGGTTCTACTTAATCTTACATCTTGCTACTATGCCTATGTTAAAAAGGATGAATGAATCTTCAAAATTTGTCTACCTTTTGTTTAATTTCCTCTACACGTCCCTCTAAGACATCGTCAGGTTTGATAATTCCAACAGAATATCTGACTACTTTTTCTGGGAAAGGGGAAAAAAACATGTGTCAATGAATACATTTATAAAAATAAATTCACAATTGAATTTTCTGTTACTTACAAGTAGGTTTCTCTAAATAATTCTCCATTTTAATACTGAGATGGGCAAAGAGTAGTTCAAACAAACAAGTGACTCCAACACTTAAAGCATGTCTTGGAGTGCAGGACCATCCTTGGCCATCCCTGGAATCCACATTCCTGATGAACTACTAGTGTTTTGAGTCGCATGGTGGAGAAATGGTTCACATGCAGCTAGATGAGGTGGAAAAACTACTATTTAAGATGGGTGCTTTGTCTAGGGAGGTCTGTAAGTACAAGACTAGAAATGTGAAAGGAGATTTCCAGTAAAATACACATTTCTTGTCATAGTAGAAGTTTGTTTCCTTAGCATTGTGGATGCTGAAGTCATTAGCAATTAATAACTGTTGAAGTAACACATGCTTGCTAACACAATCTAATGTTTAAAAAAAGAAGTGTTCCTGGTTGTAGACATACAGTTACAACATCCATAACATACAGATCCTTGCAAAATGCAGAAAGTGGTCAGAAGATAATATCAACATCTTTCCTTGAAAAATCTGAGGTTTACAGTTAGCATATAATTCAGTCAGGTCCCAAACACTGTAGAACTTCCTAGCTCTAATGGAAACAACAGATTACTACTTGCTTCCAATACTAGAAAACACTCATAGGCACCTGCATGCAGTAAGGAAAATAATACCACAAAGTGTTAATGTGTTACGGCTTCTGTGGAATCCTCTAACCTGAAGCTGGACCCAAGCTGAAAACTCTGTTCCCTAATTTTGTCACACATTTAGGTTCTGTGGATCAGTATAAAGTCTGTATATAATTGCTAAAGGACTTACAATACTGTACTACAATGTCTCAGAGGGGTTAAAGCTGAGATCGGGAACACGTCACTTGAACCATACAATAAAGAAGACAAAAAGAGGAAGGAGAATGGACACAACTTAATCCGTAACAGTGATTGAATGCCTTATCAAAGGAAAAAAAAAGCCAAGATAAGAAGAAGAGAGAGGATGGAGGAGTTTATTCCATCTGAACATTGCCAAATGACATTCTGTGGATATATGAAGCAGTAGTAAGCTTCAATAGCCACAGATAACAATAAGAATAGAAAAGACGTGGGTCGCAGCTCATGACAAGCCTGAAATAAATCATAGACATGAGACCCACAAGCAGGATGGTGCCTATTTTTCAGTCTTTTGGGAACTTTATCCTACTGTTGTGAATTTATGGTCTTATGTAAGTCTATTCTTTAGTGTTTCAATCTAGTCTGGTGAAAGAGCTAATTAAAACAATCTGAAACACAAGCATGCCATTCCTTTAGAGATTAACTCTTCCAGTCTTCACAGCTTGCCTCTCTCTTGGTGTTTCTGTAGAACAACCAAGGGTTAACAAGCACCATCTCAACAAATGTACAGAGCCAGCACAGGAACCATTGTAGAAGTGACTTTTGGGCACTGGTTTTATACAGGAAAATTCCTGGCACATAGCACTGCTGCTGTGTGCCAGGGACCTGAATTCTGAAGGTCCCCAAAGGGAGGTGCAAACACTAATGAGAACAGTCCAATATCTTAATTCCTTACAGAAGAAAGCTTCCCCTCGGTTTGATATCCTCAATCATAACCTCTCATGTTATTAACTCAAAGGAAGGTCTGTTGGTGCTGGACATACACAATTCTTAATCAAATAACTAAAAAAGCATTTGTTCTTTTTCTTTCCACTAACATTTCTAAAATAAATAAAATATATTTACCCATGGGTACATTCTCCTCAATAGACTCTTCTGATGATTTCTCTTCTAGGAAAACAAGTTCATCTACCTAAGGGAATTGTAAGCACAGTACAAGTACATCATCAGTGTGAAGCTAAAGCCATCAAACACAGCTGTCAACACTTTTATCTTCATGTAATAATGTATTTGCTACCCAGGAAAGTAAGCAATTCTAGGAAAGATGTTGAGCTAGCCTGTTTTTCTTTAACTAAGCTACAGTTTGTTAAAAGTTTCCGCTTACTGTAAGCAGAGTTCTTTGATCTCGAGTTTTACTCAAAACAAGCAACAAGAGATTACTATTTCATTTCTTTTTTTTTTTTTTTCACGATGTCTTCTTGCTAAGTTATATATGAAAAATACTCAACCCTGGAAGAAAAAAAAAGATTACTAAAACCTTTATGTGCTAGTGACATTTTGTCCATCTCTCAATTTCTTGCATTAATAGGCTAATCTGTAAATTTCTTAAGTTTTTATAAAGTCCCATTTAATGGAAATTTATTAAAAAAAAAAAAACCCTTCACATCTGTCACTATACTGTCAAGAAAAAACACAAAAAATTAAACATTACATTATGGAATGTTACACCATGTAAGTGTAATAAAAATACTCATTCATATTTAAGTAACAGTTTTGTGAGCACCTTGGTGCGCTCCTTCTGTCCAGCGGCAATTTCCTTCTCTTCTTGAACTAGCTCTGTTATTTTCTTACTTATAAGAGGAGCATTTACACCTCGCACTATTGCAATAATTCTGCCATTCTGTAAAAGAGAAAATAAAACCCTCTGAGAGTTTTCATTGCTTAGGTTGCATATTAACTTGAGTTTTGGAACATGCTCTATCTTGCTATTTTTTTCCAGCAACCGGACCACTTCCTATGCCCATTGAAGTGAATACCAATTCTACTACTGCCTCTACTAGTACAGAATTAACCTTTCTTACTTTTACTTCCTCTGTTCCTTTCCTGCTTCATTTTCTATATTTATTTGTAGGCTCACCATTAGTAGTACAGTCAGAAGTAAATGCAAATACAGAATTTGCTAGCTCTTAATTTCTGTAACATGGAGTCTTCTATCTTTTCATTTGTGTTACGTTTCAGTGCGTACTCAGCCACACTCAGAAGCACCATAATGAAGTTAACTACCAGTGATCAAAGATATGGCCAACTTCACTTGGCAGCATTCAGATTCAAACCTGAAAGTGCCCTGAAAGTATCATCGTTCTTGGCCCTTGGTTGTGGGAATTCAAATCCTAGCATCCTCAAGACCAAAAATTCCACTGCTTCATAAGAGTTCTACAGTGGAGTTCTAGGAAAACAGTCTTTCTGTAGCCATTAAGGAGAGATAACAAATATATGATTCATTGTCAGAATTGCTCAGGTGTGAAAACTGCTATTTTAGTTGTTTATCTTAAAAAACTTGAAGTGGCAGGAAATGTAAACTCTTTCCCTGAGGGAAGGTGTGCATAAAATAATAATTTCACCGTAGCCACATGTAGACATTTTATATGAGGCAACTCCAGAAAACTTATACTGATTTCTCACTAAGTAAGTACCAAAACTGTGGCTACCACTAATCTTCTGTGACTGTATGTGCAGCAGCCACAACAAAAATGTGCTCAAGAACGACAGATTTAAGCATGGGAAACAGCCTTGAGCAAACAACATCTGATTATATGATCCTACATACCGTAAAATGTAAAGATATGATTTATAAACTTCACATTTCTTCTTAATCTGATGAAAAATTAATGCAGAAGTAGGCAGTACATTAAAAGAAACTGATATGGTGTACTTACAACACAAAAAAGAAACACAGGTTCACATTTATTCCTAAATGGTTGCAGAGTTCGAATGCTGTCAGCCTCTGCCTGAAGTCAGATGAAAGGGATTATTTACTTACTTAAAAGTGTATATGTATGC
>WHYT01017409.1:344767-385520 GCA_009806455.1 Tetrax tetrax | reverse complement strand
TCTTTAATTTATATATATATATATAAATCTTTTTGCCTGCAAGAAAACTGCTGTCTCGTATATTTTGGTGTTACACACTCGAACTGTAGTCTTAAATATAACCAGCAGTCTTTATGGCACTTGCTGGTGATGAAGAAAGAACTGGTTTGGTAACATGGGATCAGCCTCCCTTCATATCACAGCAGCTAATAATGGAAAAATTAGCTTACATACCTTATCCTAATACTGTTTCCCTATGTAAGTTTTAGTAACATACATAAATGAGGAAGTCGTCCATGCGATTTTGACAGACAAGACACTGTATTAAGTTCTTTGTGACATGTGGTCAACTCTATGAAAGCACTTGAGATAATCTCTGAACATAACTGCCTGCTTTTTTGTGTATAAACAATGCGTCTATTTTCTGCAGAAATGCTTTGATCAGACAATTGGAAGTTTTCAGTAACATGACAAAGGATAACCTTGTCCAACATTTGGGAGAAGCTAAATTTGTGAAACAAATTTGTCTACTTTAAAATAACACATACATCCTATTTTATACTGCTAGTTTAGAGGAATACTTTTACTACTACAGTTTTGTGATAATTAAATTTTTCATTTCCTTCTTTTTGTTCTCTTAAAAATGAAATACAAGAGAATATTTGGGAAAAAAAAAAGTGTAACAGAGTTTTTCAGGGATGTAAGAATTTCAGATGTGATAATCAATAATGTGCAGGCTTAAAATTAAAAATTATATAGTCCAGCTTTGGAATGTTTCTGCAATCTCATCAAGGAAAACAAAAGTTCTGGAACACCAGCTCCCTTTCTATTATAGCTCCTTCCATATTTATTACAATTTCTAATCTACCTCTAAACAAAGTCTTATGAGGTGATATGCGGAAGGGGAGACAATCAGGCCCAAATTATGACCACTCAGTATAAGGACAGTAAAATGAAAGCTCTGTGTATGCAGACAGATAAAGACATATATTTAAAATAAAATGTAAACAAAGTTCCATACAGAATTTACATCCTTACCACTGCAAAATGCAACACATCGTCTTCATCAAACTCATTCTTCAGTTTTCTGAATAAATTCACCACAGCTTTGCAAGGACCACACCAAGCTTGATACACATCTATTACTAAAATATAATAGTTTAGAATTACAAACAACTGACTCGTGGAACTTATGAGACATATATATTAATGTGTTGAAACAGTACTGTGAAGGCATTCATATGCATCTTTCCTAGTCAATGAATGCATCATGAATACATCAATGTATTCAGTGGATACATCACGGTTTCCTCTTTTCTTTCAATTACTTTTTACATCAATGACCTACTTCACAATACTATTTGAGATTATTAATCCAAATAGCTAAATTTCTCTCATACTCCTTTTCCTTTTAATTCTTCTTTTTCTTTTCTGACTGTTGGTTTTCATTCTTATCTAGATCTTTATTCTACAGGATTTTTACCTCCATGAGCCCATGCGGATCATTTCTTTCCCATTACTACTTCTCTGTAGATACAATCCCATTACAGATTTGTTCCTTCTACCCAAATGCAATTCCTAGGAGACTTAGGAGACATTGCTATTGGACTAAGTGAACTGAAAACTGAGGAAAATACAGATCATAGAATATGTAGTCTCAAGATTGCGGACCGATTAACTACTAAGTACAACTGTACAGTATTAATTAAGTCAGTACAAGATTTTAGGGAAAAACTTCCACAGAAGTGTCCTACCTCCTACTGTGCACAGCTAGGTAAACACAACATATACATTTATAAATATATTAGTATAACCTTTTTTTAAAAGATAATATGGCACTAGTCTTCTAGATTTATGACGAGTATCTATTAAAGATTATATGATCTATACATATGAAAAGCTGTAAATGTCTTCATGAGAGATTAAACAGAAAATAGTAGCAGTTAGTACCTACTACACCTTTTGTCATCAACATTTCATCCCACTGGTTTTGATTGGTTATTATGGTCTGAAATAAAATGAATTGACAATTTAACATCTCAAAAATCAGAAAAAAAATCTATTCATCTCTAAAATTGTTCAAGTAATTAGGATTTATACCTGAAACTGAGTTTCTTTCTTCTTGCCTGCCATTTCCCTGTAATTATAGGAAACACGTCAATATAGTTTTTTAAAAGACCATGTGACAAGCAGAACTGATTTATATAGTTTTCAATACAACACTGCATTCTGCTTCCCTTAAAAATCAACTCAACCGAAGCTCCTACAACAATGGCAGTTAACATTCCAGTCAGAATTCTGTGGAGCAATATACAACGCATTTGCAAAATCCACAAAATCTGGAAATAGAATAAAATCCAGTCTCTTAATCTGTTAGGGTCTTCAAAATGCTTTGGCCTCAAAAATTTTTCAACCTTATAATTACTCTGTCCAAAATTGCCACAGGGACCATGGATGGGACTACAGCAGTTACAACAGTGGACCATTTAAAAAAAAAATGACTAAAGAGCTTCAACTCTAATGATCTCAAATCAGGCTTCCTATCTTCTGGGACAAATGAAAAGCAATTACTTATATGTGTCCCAAAACTAAACACCCAGACTGAATCCTGGTGCATTCATAATCCAGTCATCAATAAATGTAATATTTTTTTCCTTTTTCTTTTTAAATAGATAATTAACTATAAACTGGGCAGGAAAACTATCTTAATTAAGTTACATATTTAGATGAATTTTGTCTTCTTCTTCCAAATGGAGCTGGACCAAGTAATAAATATTATCACTGGATTAGCAGCTTAAGTGGAGGTTTATAAAGGTCTTGATAATCTTTGCATTGAGGAATATGAAAGTGTGTTGTAGTTCAGCTCTGATCGAGACCAGACTACACAGTCTCTCTCTCACTCCCCCACCCTCCGAGAGAACAGGGGAAGATGATATAAGGAAAAACGGCTCGAGGTTTGAGATAAGGACGGGGAGAAATCCTTAAAGTTACCGTCTTGGGCAAAACAGACTTGATTTGGGGAAAACTATTCATTTATTTCTAAAACTAGCAGGAGAATGAGACAGGGAACAAGAAAACCTCCCCCACACCCCTCCCTCTTCCTGGGCTTAACATTATCTCTACTACCTTCCCCACCTGTGCGGCACAGGGGGAAGAGGGAATGGGGGTTGCGGTCAGTTCATCACGCATTGTTTTACGCCGCTTCTTTGTCCTCGGGGGAAGAACTCCTCACATTCCTCTCTGCTCCATCGTGGGGTCCCTCCCACGGGCCACAATCCTTTGTGAAACTGCTCTGGCGTGGGTCATCTCTTCCACGGAGTGCAGTCCCTCCAGAACGGCTGCTCCAGCGGGCCCTCCACCGGCCACAGCCTCCTTCAGGCATCCACTTCCCCCGGTGTGGGGTCCTCCACAGGCTGCAGGTGGATCTCTGCCCCTCCATGGGCCTCCATGGGCTGCAGGGGGACAACCTGCTCCACCATGGTCCGCACCACAGGCTGCAGGGGAATCTTGGCCAGGAGCCGCATTACTCCTCCCCCTCCTTCTTCACTGACCTTGGCGTCTGCAGCTGTTCCTCACAACAGGCTGGCAGATGCCTCTCAGGATCCTTTTTACATCTTATTCACTTCTCATCTCCTCTCCACTTCTTGCAGCCGGGCTGGGCCTAGTTGGGCCCAGTCGGCTGCCCGGCGGGAGGCCAGAGGGGGAGGCCTGCAAGGCCCACAAGGCTTGCGCCTTCCCCTCTCTGCCTCTGCTCAGCTGCTTCACATCTTCTCTCCTTTTTTTTTTCCTGTTTTCCCCTTCTTAAATATGTTATCACAGAGGCGTTATCACAGAACATTCTGCTCCCAATAGGCTTGGCTTTGGCCAGCAGCAGCTCTGCACATTTTTTGCAGATAGACTTTCAATATCTTAGCACAAACCTTCATACACATATGTACATGAAAACATCCAAACACATGTGAGATTTTGACATGCACTCGTGTATATGTGCGTACATAGAGACAGACAGGTGCATAAGCACTTGTGTATAACAGTGGGTCCTTGTGTGCTCCTAGGTAGCACTCTGACGGGCCACCTTGATGGGCCCTACCCTTGAATTCTGAGAAACTGGCTAAAATACAAAAAATCACAGATGGAAAACACCCATTGAGGTACATCACACTTCAGCTTGCACACACATGCACACCCGCATGCTTCGACAAGTAGGTGCAAAGACTCATATCCTTCTGCAGGCACCCAAGCGTGGAAGCACACACCTCCGTCACGCAGGTGCGCGCTCCTCTGCGCAGGCCCTCTCCATGGGCACACCTGGTGTGTACACACGCATGCACACATGTAATCTTGTGCATAAGTCCCCCTTCTGCATACACACACACACACAGAGAAACGTGAATAAGTGAACAAAAGCATGGACGCACAGCAGCTCATGGGCAGCGTCAGGTTGCCATAACCAGGAAGCTCAGGCACTCGTGCACCCTGTGTTAAACACATGCACCCTCCACGACAAGCACACCATCACACAGCGGCTTGGGTGCCAGCTCACCCCTGAGACGGGAGCCCACAGCCCCAGGCCCCCACGCACACCTTGCCCCTGTCCTGGACCAGCCGCTTGCCTGGAGAGGCCCTGCGGCCGCCCACCTGTCACTCCCCAACGGCTGTAACTGCCTCTGCAGGCCGTTATCCCGCCGCAGCCCCCTTTCCTGCTCCGTCTCCAAGGGCCTTTTTCCCCCCACCAGCCTCTTTCGACAGTCTGGGGCTGACATGGCAGCAGGGAGCTGAGCTGCTGGCACACAGAGAGGGGAATGGGAAGAGAGCTGGGGAGAGCAGGGGTGGGAGGAAGAGGCGCCATTTCCTGCACTGTTTCTTCTCTGTTTCTCTCCCTCTAGGCAGAATCCAGCCTTAGCCTTTAAAATGTGAGAAAATTAGTTTTGGAACCTAATTAGCAATCAGCCTTCACTCTGTGTTACGTGCAAATTGTGAGATGATGGGGATAAAAAGAGGAAATAATTTGTAGAAGTCACGGTGACCAAAGGAGGGCCTTGAAAGCCAAATAAAGGTGACCCCTCTTGCTCACTCACTATCACTGCAGGCCTGTGACCGCACCGGTTCAGAGCAAAATATTGGTTTTTTTCAGATGTAAGTTTGCATGTCAACAGCCCCAAAAATTCACAGAAGAATAAGGTGATGTTCATGTATGCAGGTAGAAAGCATGATTGATCCAGAGTATGGTGTAGATATTTTCATATATAGATAAACTCTCAAAGGCATCCCAACTGATAAGAATTTCTTTGTGGAGGTATAGATTTAAGAATTATCGCAAATCAACTGTAGGTGTCTCTAAACAATTTGCATTTCACATATATGTGTTGTTTCTGATATAAATCGTTCATGCTTCCAATTTACTTCTGAAGCCCTGCCCAGGCTGTTATGTGTATCTACTGCATCTTAAGAAAATCTCGTTTCAGTGACTTTCTTGTCACTTTTCTTAAGCTTTCTGAGACTCCAAAGCATGACATGCAAAGCTCCTACTGAAGAGTTAATTTTATTTCCTGAAGCTAATATGAAAAAAAATAGAAGGGTAACAGCACTTAAAGGAGCTAGAATAGACGTTCTTTCTCACTGTTAAATCATCCCAAGTTGACGGATGTTTGTTCTGCAGCAGCGCAAATGAAGCAATATTTCCACAGAGCTGCAGAAGTTTTCAATGCTGAGATTGTGCTATGCCCTAACAACTTGGATTAGATCAATTAGGTGGCAAGACAGACTTTGCATTCAGATCAGAAATAATACCTTTATATAGCCAACACTAAATCACTTCCTATATTTTTACTGGAAAACTCCAGCTTTGCAAATAGTATAAACTCTGCATTGGTGTGCCTGAAAGTGGGGGAGTGCCCTTGAATAATCTTTCTTTTACTGCATGAAGTAGGAAAACAACTTCTGAAACCTTAATAAGCTTACAAAACTAGAAAGTACTACAGAAGATGAGATATTTAACCCACTCACCATGTAGAAGTTAAAGCCCCAAAACATAGCCTATGTTTTGGGGATTTCCTTCGCAAACTCCCAACTTCTTTATCCAGACCACTTTCTTCATGAACGCTCACTTTTTTACGTATTAGGAAAAAAAACTCTTGAAGAGAAACATTAGAATTAGGTAATGCTCATGCACCAAATGTTAAAAGGGTGATGCAGCCTGTTCTTTAACTGCTCTGCTAGAACAGACTATATGTATGCTTTGGATATCACAAAATATTTTATATAAAGGGATCTCATTCCTAAATTTGATATGTTAAAATATTGAACTTAAAAGAAGCAGTTGATTTTTACTGCACCTGTCCCCATCAACACATTTGCAAAATTCAGAAGCAAGTAGTAAATAAAGACTGGAGTTTTGTAACCTGTTTGCTAATCGGCAGCCAAACCTCTTCTTCTTGGGTCTCGTGCTGTGACTCCCTTAATTTTTTTTTTCTTATCATCAACATTCAGTGAGGAATTAGGTCTATATGTTACCATCTAGTAATCGTCGGGTAAAGATATATACCTGACTGAGAGTGGGGTAGGAAGGAAGGGAAATTAGATAGTAAAGACTTTGAATAAGGAGAAATATTTTCTTGAACTTTTTATCTTTAACCTTTTCCTTTCTATATACTTGATCACATTGTGCTAGCGTGAATTTATTTGGGGAATAAAAATCAATGACTGTTTCTTCTCTTGGTCCCTGGGATGATGTTTGAAACGTCATATCTACAGAGACATGAATGCAAGATCTTGACTGGAGGTTGTACCTGATTTCCATGTCATTTTTTCCCCCCAAATGAAAGACTTTCTTCTGTTAGAGTGTTTTAGCTACCAACTTAAGAAGCTTCAGTGCAGCTTGTTGATTTTGTACAATGTTTTTCAATAATAAACACTATCAAAAAAACTTTGCAAGTCTGCATTTTCAGTGGAACAAGTATAATAAAAAGATGCTTCTTTAGGTTGGAGTGTATAGTCCTGTAAAATTCTTAATGAATTTGATGATGACATACTTAGCTTATCCACACCCAAACTTTTGGTGGTCATTACAAAAGACATTAGAGAAAAGGGATCAGGAGTTACTGTCTTTTTCAACCTGAATCAAAAGGATTCTGTAAGTATACCAAAAATACGCAATGGAGAAACCAAAATGGTTTCATGATGAATGACTACGTAATTTTTCTGAGTAATTTTAATTTTTTTTCACTCCGTTTTTGTGCATTCCACTTGATTTTGGGTCTGCTCTGTGTCACAAGTTGTTAATGCCCAGACTGGCTTAGTTTCAAATGTCTAACATTCTTTTATAAAGTAATGTAAGCCAGTTGTAGACATTGCTAAGACTTGTAACACTTAAGACAAAACTAGAGAGGGTTTTCCCTGCAAGTCAGTCTTTTTGTGTGCCATAGTGCATGCTTGGATGCCAGTGCCTATGTAGCTGTGATGACTACCTGCTAGTAAACGCACTGGAGACCTTAATTAATTTATAATCTCTTGTGATGTCTTCTGTAGCTGTATAGTCCACACGCATGCTGGTGCTGCAGTTTATTCAGTCTGTGCCTTTTGCTTGCTAGATTTCCTGGATGTGTTCTGGTGTTCCTCCTGCCTCTCTGCCTGGATTCACTCTAGAGTTGCTCATGATGAGAGAACGTCTGACCTTCCCAGCTCTTCTGCAGAATTGCTCTTAGCCTGGCAGTGTAGCAGTCTGTGTAACTTGAAAGCTCTGTATGTGTGTACAGACTTTCCCTGCATTAGCTGTAAGTAGATCGTGAATCTGACAGCAATGGAAGAGCTTTCTGATTTCTTGCATTGTTGTGGAAAACAGAAAGAAAGTATGTAAAATAGTGGACATTTTCATTTATTGAGAACAAAAATAGCTGTTGTGGTTCAGAAAGTTGCAAAACTGAAGAACATGATTCTTGCTGCTGCAAGTGCAGATCTCAGTTGCACAGACTGTTGCTCGTGCAATAGTTCTATGTGGCAGAACTATAGAAACAGCATAAAATAAACTAAGAATCTAAGACATTTTCCATAAGGACTTACTGTGACACACCAGCATGTATGCTCTCAAGGTGATACCAGATAACTCGAAAACCAAACAGTTAGCTTCTGGGTGTCAATCCAAGACTACTACAGGTTACAGTCGTGAAGGTTTAAGGGATAATTAATATTAGTTTTACCTGTAACTAGTAATGAACATAACAGAATTGGCAGCTTGCTTTTAGAGAATGACCTGGCTCTGTCAGTGGTAGGTACATCCCCCTAATTTGCCCTGAAGACAACATGAATGATAAACCTAAAGGATGTTACTAATACATAAACTTTTGCACATTTTGTACCACAAAAAAAACCAGATGTCCATGAATGCTTGTGTGGAATATATAGAAAATGTGCCTATGAAAAAGAACTGAAGGAATGTAATGTTTTCAAAGTTTTGATAAATAGGGGCTTTAATCCTTCCAGATTACAGAGGGTGATGTTCATGGTATGGAATAATTCTGCTGCCCAATTTGGGTCAACTCTCCTGTTTCCTCTTCTGCCAACCTAAGTATACCTGCTTACTTATGAAGTGTAGGAAACTAAAGAAGTCATTGATTCACTTAACAAGAATTCCAAACGTAACTGTTTTCCTCAGCTGCAGCTGCTGGCATGGGAAATTAACTGTATCCCAGTCAAATAGAAACATTATCTAGTGACAACTGTAAACAATAGGTTTTATCAAAACTATTCTCACAGTGACTTAAAATGCTGCAGCTACTCAAAAGTGCAGCTACTTACTAGAAAACTGACTATATCCCAGCCGAAACCACGACAATAGTCCTCCTCTTATTCTATACCAATTACGTCATGCTGAAGTCACCATCACTTTTCCAGTCTTTTACTACATACATATACACACTATTCCCTTAGTCTATGGGCTATCTCTCTAAAATGCCCTTTAAGTTCATTTAGTCCATTTGCCTATGGGTTCCATCTGTCATATCAGTCTTTCAGGGCAGGAGGGATGATCTGGAGTTCACTCAGTCAGCAGAGTGGGACCAGGCCACGATGCAGTGCAACGGACAGGTGATGTTAGGCACAACAGGAGGATGATGTATAGTGCATCTGGACCTCACAGCTGGAGTAGGCACGGCCCATATTGATAGTCTATGGGTTGAAGATGTCGATCTTGAGGAAGTTGCTGGTTGCAGGTTGCTGAAGTCAGTTCTGGGTCTATCACATTTTGCTCAGTTTCATCAAAGTTCATTCTTCATTAACCTGGGTGGTTCTTACTGGAAAACATAACTATGGAAATGATGACAAGCAGTATCGTATAGCAACTACCATCGTATGGTTCAAATTATGGGCAATTTTCTCCCCAAATCAAATCTCCTTGAGGTACACATCAGACTTCCCCATCCTCCCACACCACCCACCAGGTGCACCCAGATCTTTGGGCAAAGGCAGTCCCACGGATGGGTTTGCCTTTGTCCAAAAGAGGAATAACCCAGACTGTCTTCCCCAACATATTTCTTACATGCACTACAGAGATTTTCTTTCCTACAGTGGGTAAAAGTTCTGATTGAGCAGGGTCAGCTTGATTGATATATTCCCTGGTTAACTAACTCGGTGGCTTTTGCTAAATGATCGTCCCATTTCCTCATGTCCTTTCTGTGGTCACACAGGAAAA
The DNA here is from genome assembly GCA_009806455.1 of Tetrax tetrax. Taxonomy (NCBI): domain Eukaryota; kingdom Metazoa; phylum Chordata; class Aves; order Otidiformes; family Otididae; genus Tetrax; species Tetrax tetrax. Next base: position 375,856 of record WHYT01017409.1, on the reverse strand, counting down.
AAACACAGGGTGCCTCGCTGTGTGTACCATCTCTTTCGAGTAGATTTTGCCGGAGCTTGCATTCTCCATATGACTGAGACACTGGTCCACCTAGGTGGGGAATAGGACCTATCCCCACTCTGGGACAGTTTTCCAAACTGGTCTTTGAATAGATTTTCAGATTTGTTGAACAGTCTTTCCATAGCAGAGACACTGGCCCACTGGGAGAAAGAGAGGCTGTCTATGTAGTACTGCATTTAAGAATCCACATCAGCCACTGTTGGTGCCTTGTTGTCCTTCCAGACCAATAGTGTCAACTATTGTGCTACATACAGCATACGATGATGGTGAATTCTATACAAACCTCCACCACATAGGTCAGGTACATGTGACTTAATCTAGATATATTGATGTCTCCGGGTGCTCAGGTCACCATATATCAACTCCAGCACAGCCAATTCCCTCAGATCCTTGGTGTCTCTCTCTGTGGTTGTGCACTTGCCTGAGTGGGATATAACATATTCCTTGAAGGGATATCTGTCCTTCATGGCTAACAGGAGTCTCCTCCACAGGCTGAGGGTTTGCATCTCTCTTCCAAGCACCTTATCAATGCCCACTTCTCTAGCCAGAGATCCCAACTGCCTGCCTTCTCTCTCCTTTAAGTCCAAGCTATTGGCCCAGTTATCCCAGCATTGGAGCAACCAGGCAAGAAGTTGCTTGCCTTCATGACAGCTCAGATCTTTTCAGACACCTCACAACTCACTGAGGGTTAGGGATCAAGTGGTTACCTCTGTTTTTTCCTGCCATGATGGCCCTGGTTCATCACCTCTGCAATCTGATTTTCTCGCATATTTCTTCTGTGCAGGGGTGACTGATACCAGCAGGCCTTGGTTGTTTTTGTTCACCTGAGTAGCCACAGTGCCTGTTGCCAGGATTAGAGTAGCCTGTTGCAGAAGTTTGAGTTGCTGCAGTGGACACCATAGAGGTTGAGGTGGCTGCTCTGTATGTCGTGGGGGTCCAGGGCAGCCATAGTGTGGGTTGTGTGGACTGCGATAGCTGCATGGTACCCAGATCCATACCGACATTCTACCCTAAGCAAGGCCAAAACCTGAAATACATTGAAAAGACCTAACAATATGAGCATGGTAGTTAAAATATCCCAAGGGTATTCAAAATTCTCAAAAGATTTTAAAATTAGCCTGGAGGAGAAGGGGAAGCTGTGAACAAATGTTTCCCTTTTAGATTGGGTTCCTGGATTAAAACAAAGGTGTAATTAAAAATAAAGTCCACCAGATGGCTGCCGAAGTACAGAGATGAAGCCACTGCTGCCGTTCCACTCTGCACTCTGTCCACCATCACTGAATACAGGTCCCCTACTATCAATTTAATTATATTATAAATCAGCCCTACACAGCAAATGAAAATGATACCTTTATTTGAAAGCCCAGAGATGGTAAACCACCCATAAATACTGAAAAGCAGCACATACTTTCAATAAAATAACATAGCAAATAACTCAGCAATCAATTCTGAAAAGAGATACCAGAGAAATCTACCCATGGACCATTCTGCCCAAATGAACTTAATGAAGGTTTGTAACAAATCTAGTCAAACCTGATAATCTTTCAAACCTTACGAGACTCTCAAATTAGAAGATCCTCACTCAACAGAGCTGTCCTGATCCCTTTCTACCAGAACTGGGACTCAAACCATCTCAAACTCTCCCAGCGGAGCTGTTTGAGCTATTCGCATTGGACACAAAAAAAACCTGTGGTTGTTTAGCACTCATATTGGCAGCTAAATGATTGGAAGCCACTCTCTCACCCAGAAGCAGAGTGGGGAAAGGAAAACTCATAGGCTGAAATGAAGAACATGTTTAATTAAAAAAAACCCAACCTTAAACTACTACTGCTGCTGCTGCTGCTGCTGCTGCTGCTGCTATTACTACTACTAGTAGTGAAACATACAGCATTATACTTAGCCCTAGTAGTGGCTGTGAGATGCACACTCCCACCAGTGGACGCCAGACAATAGTCAGTGGGAGAACAGTAAATCCTGAAGACACAACAATCATTGCGGACACTGAGAACTAGCATGCACACATGAAACTGGGCAGCGGAGAGGAGCGCTGAGGGCTAGCAGGATCCCAAGGGCCAGCAGACAGTGGGAAGAAGGGCAAAAAGAGTGAGCCATCACCAGCAAACTTCCTGCTTATATATAAAGTGTGACATTCACAGTGTGGAATAATTCTGCTGCCCAATTTGGGTCAGCTCTCCTGTCTCTGCTCCTCCCAACCTAAGTATACCTGTTTACTTATGAAGCATAAGAAAATAAAGAAGTTGCAGTTCCCTTAAGAAGAATCAAAAAAATGACTGTTTTTCTCATGCTAGCAGCAGCTGCTGGTATGGGAAATTAACTATATCCCAGCCAAACAGAAACGTTATCTAGTGAAAACTGTAAGCAATATGTGTTATCAAAACTATTCTCACAGTGACTTAAAATGCTGCAGTTAGTCAAAAGTGCAGCTACTTATTAGAAAATTGACTCTGTCCTAGCCAACACCAGGTCAAGTACACATGCCAATATGTTTTTATAATTTCTGACTCTGTAAAGTTTTAATTGTGTTTGATAATTTGTGTACAAATATTTCTATATATTTGCCATTCCTTGTCCATATATTGTTTGTCTTTCAGTGTATGAAACATATTCAACACCTTACATAGGTGATTTATAGAATACTAGAGTGTAAAGTTGGGTTCATTCTTCATAGCTATACTACGTGCCCACCCAGAAGAATGCCACAAGAAATAAAAAGTGTTTTTCAACAGCTCAAGTAGTCCTCATGAAAGAAACTGGTAACTCTGATCTGGATCATATCTAGACCAGCTGAAAACAGACTCATAGTTTGCTCTCTGACAGTCTCAAATACACTGATTCACCAGATCCAGTTCAGTTTTCCATTACTGGCTAGGACTCCACCAGAAGAGAGACAGAGAAGACTAGTCTTTGCAATGGGATCTGGAAAGCTTAGGAAAGTGAAGATACATTGACTTGAAGCAGCTTCGTGTATATTGAAGAACAAAACCTGTGATATCAGGTAACAAAGACAGATTGTAACTGAGGTTCACAGAAGCATTTTAGATCAATGTTAACTAGTAAAGATAGAGAGGTGATTTCTAGTTTATGAAATCTAAAGATCTTCAGAGCCTAGTTTAAGGACCTCAAGAATAGTTAACACATCTGGACTGAACTCAAACCTCTCTATATTTTATGGAACTCCAGCCAGTAAAACCTTGTTGCAGATTTCTGTTTTGCCTGGAAGATCTTTCTTCATCTACAGAGACAATTTGAGCAGGTATATGTGGAAATCTTTAGCATATTCGTTGCAGTAAATCCCAGTATGGTGGAAAAAAATAGGGGATCAGACAAACAGATCATCTTGATACTTTAAGGTGAGCACCAAAATATGCTTGAGGAAAGATTTAGGGTTTTAGAGAACAACAGATCTGAAAATATTGTGAAAATGTACACGAATACTTTAATTGTAATGTGGTTCAAGCAGAATAGGCTGTTAATTCCAGTCATAGGACAGGCTAGTATCTGCACAACTGTGCTGGGTAGAAAATTTTGTAGTATATGAAGTACTGTTCCTTGCTAAGTTAAGAGCAAAAATTAAAGAGTACAATAAAATAGCCACTAAAAACTTTACCAGAGAGTAATAAGGTATGTTTTTATGGCCATAATGAATAAAATAGTCAAGCAGATGGAGCACAGTTTTGCTGCTGTAAGATTTTGTTTTGGCTTTGTATTTAAGTTCCCTACTAATTGGCATTATGTGATCATTTAAAACAAAAAGTAAGATTGTGGGTAGTTTATAAACAGAAAAGAGCACACAAGGCAGAAAGAATTGAACAGATCACTCTGTGAAGGCTAAATCTAACTAATATTTTTTTAACTTGTCCTGACTCTAAAGAATGTGCTAAAGCTGGTTAAGGGTCTGGAGAACAAGTCTTATGAGGAGTGGCTGAGGGAACTGGACTTGTTTAGTCTGGTGAAGAGGAGGCTGAGGGGACACCTCATCGCTCTCTACAACTACCGGAAAGGAGGTTGCAGCAAGGTGGATGTTGGTCTCTTCTCCCAAGTAATAAGTGATAGGATGAGAGGAAATGGCCTCAAGTTGTGCCAGGGGAGGTTTAGAAGGGATATTAAGGAAAAATTCTTTACTGAAGGAGTAGTCAAGCGTTGTAACAGGCTGCCCAAGGAAGTGGTGGAGTCACCATCCCTGGAGGTGTTCAAAGAATGTGTAGACGTGGCAATCTGGGACATGGTTTAGTAGGCTTAGTGGTGTTGGGTTGATGGTTGGACTTGATGATCTTAGAGGTCTTTTCCAACCTTAATGATTCTGCTCTATTCTGTTCCAAACAAGTGAGACTTTTTCCAGCAGTATTCATTCAAGCTCATGCAGGAAAAAAATTATGCTGAGTTACTCTCTTTGTTGACTCTTTCAGATTCTGATCCAATTCATGCAAGCAAAAAATACTATATATTTCCGAACAATTTGCTGTATGTCTGTTCTAAGATAATTAATTTTTTAGGAACAGAAAACAGGCCTTGATACAGTGTCTGCGGTCATCACAAAATTTAGCTAAATGTAGCTTTCAAAAATGTAGCCCAGTCCTCAGAAGACTGCTGACTGGAAGTGGTGACTACCTATGTCACATTCAATGTCATTTTAAAGTGTAGATTCTGTTTCTGATGTCACTTTAATATTCAGGGCTCTATGCTTGTTCAACTTGTTTAATGAATGTCAAGTCCTGGCTGTATGCAGCATGTATCTGCCTGTAGAAGTACTGCACAGGACAGCAGTAACCGAACTTTCACTAGCATAGGCCACACTTTTTTTCACAAAGGACTTAGAAAGAAATGTCATGTGCCTCCCCAGTAAGTGACAGAAGCATGAGATACACCACAAGTGATAATTTCTGTCAGATGTTCCTGTGGATGGGAAAAGGAAATCTGGAGTTTGATCGTGTAGTAAGTGATCATACATCAAATAGGGTGGTCATTGGGAGAGAGAGTAATAGTCAATTGTTAGCAGAAACAAGAAGTTTCAATGTGGCTGGTGATGCATTTTTACCTATAGATGAAGGGTCCTGCTAGAAAAGGGTGATATGGTGCAAGCCCGTGGCTGGATGACTCATCCTATTTGTGAGCTGCAGCTTGAGTTTCTCCCAGGGTTTCCAATATAGAATGTACTAGACGATCAGAAAGCACCTCTGAGTCATCTCAAAACCAGATTTGTCTCTTCTCTGCTGTTTTCCTTCCTGTGCTGCAGCTGTATGCAGTGCATGTGTACACATCATGTGCATAGGAGGTGTTCCTAGTTACACACAGCCCAAGTGCTCGCCACAGAGGTTGGAGGGATAACAAACTTGTTTCCCCAGTACTGGTTTTGAACACAAAGACAGATAGATCTGAAGCCCAACTGAATGTTTATAATCTTTTCTATTTTAAATGCAAATTTTATTTCTAGAGTCCCATGTGTTACTGATAACACAGTACATAAATACACACTGATATCTTTATATATCAGTATATGCTGATATAAGTGCAGTGATATGGCCATCACACCTATCTGGTAGAGTTTTGCTGATAATTTCTTTTAAATTATTCCCTCTTCTCTTCTATGTGTATAAAATCTCTGTCATGCTGCAGGCAGCTGTTTGATCCTTAAATGAGAGAGGTTCTAGCTTTATTTAAATGGTGAAACAAGCTATAAAAATGGTAATCCTGTTAAGAATAAGTAAATGATCTTCCAGGTATTCCCAAGATGACATATCAGTTTCAGCTTTTTGCTCTGTAAAACAGTATAGTAGTGTTATACTGTATATGTGTGTCCAAATTCAGTATTTTATAACTACATATTAAAGAGAACAGGCCTATTTGTTTTATACAAGTAGCTATAAATCTAGTTTTACCTTCAACTTTGAGCACATATGAGTTTTAAAATCTGATTGCACACATTTTTCACCTAAATTAGTTCAATGTTCTCAATTATCTCCAACTATTCAGTTAACGTATTTCATAACTACAGGTTTTCATTAACTCAAGCTCAAAACTTCAAAGCATTCACATATGTATCTACCACTTTGCCCAAAAGTTTCAGCATCTGAAACACACAGAGAAGTAGAGAAGTACTTCAGTTAGAGATGGGACAGGTGGGTCTGTCTTTTGTATAAAAATTCTGAGAGCTTTTCCTTTTTAATGCAATTCAAGCGATATATATGGCACAACAGAGCCATCAACATACCTAGAATTTTAAGTAACACACTTTCAGGATCCAAAACATTTTTTCTTCTGTGTCTCAAACTCATTTATAATTACCAGGTTTAACTATAAATGGTTCCAGGTTTAAATATAAATTACAGAACTGTAATGATATATAACTTCACCTTCTGGCCGAGTGTCCTATCACATCACTCAACTTCTCTTGTTTTGCTTCACTTGTATGATCCACATCCAACAGGAGTGGTGGCAGTGACCTGATGAGTTCAACACATCTTAATCATGGAAGATTGCTCGAAAGAGAATATTTAATGTGAAAAACAATTACCTGAAGAAGAATCTGATTGCAGAAATTTATCTTTGTTAAAGGCTACCCAGTGACTTGGCCATGTAGCTAAACTAAAATCTTCCATACAAATTTTAAAACGTTTTGTCAGTATGCGTGGAGGAAATCTGGCAGTAAAACACAGCCATAGCAGCAAGTTACAGTCATATTGAGTGAAAACACACAGAGATGTCAGCTCAAGCCAAGTGAAAGCTCTCAGATTTTCTTGTTTTCCTTGTAATGCCTGTCCAGCATCAGTTCTGTATCATCACACTTTGATTGTGTTTTTACAATTGAATTGAACCACATGCAGGATTATTCCTTGGCATTGGGATTTCTTAGTAAACCTGAAAACTCTTAGAATCATCTGGAAATTTGTTGAATGGTCTCAGGAAAGTATCCCTGACAGCTAGCACTTACCCTAAACATCTCCTGCACGTGGTGTTAAAATTGGGGGCTGCTAGGGACTGCTACTGTTTACTACTATGGACGTGACTGTGCTTGCTTTGACATGGTGCTCTCACAGTGTCCCAACAAACATCAGTCCATGCTCTAGGTTCTTCTGGACACAGTAATTACATGCTATAAAACACACATTCCTTTCTTTTTTGACCTCAAGTTGAAGAAGGGCATGGGCCTGGGAGGATGAGGGAGGATGGCTGCCTTTGTTCTAGCCAAAGAGTGTCTGAGACGAGCAGGAGGAGTTCAGCTCCAGCTGGGACCCCTCAAGGACCACAGGAGTGGAGATTCTGAGTATCATGTCCTGTTTTCTCAAGACACTGAAGAATACAATGGTGATGCTCAGGAGAGTGCAGGGCTGAAACCTCAGTGAACTGCATTTAGTATCTTTAAAGTCACTGTGCTGGTCTGCAGCAGCTATTCAGGTCTGAGACCTGGGTTGGGAGAAGGGATTTCCAAGTGTGCAGTCTTGGGCTCACCTTTCGGCTATGTGCCATTGTCCAGAAGCATCATGCCAACTTCCAAGAATAAACCAGGTGAAGGAATTTTCTCTCACATGCTGACATCCTGTTCAGACCATCCCGCTCAGACCATCTGGCTCACCAACAGGATCTGGCCTGAGGTGTCCTCTGAAATAGGAAAAAAATGAGGTTTATGCCTTACTTTTTCTCATGGGAGAGAGCAGGACTGAATATTGAGGAGGTTTATATACAGATACCTGTAGATGTGAGCTGATATGTGTGGAGGCAGGGAATGTGCTGTGGCAGATGAGATGGTGGAAGGGGGAAAAGTCAGCAGCTCCTCCTCAGCTGAGAGTCTCCTATGGCAATGGCAGCAGATAAAACAGCATCAGCCAGAGCTTCTCTGCTGTCAGCCGTAGTCCCCACCGGGACCTCCTCTCCCCATCATGCTTGGCATCAGGGTGGCAAGCACAATAAAGTGGTTACACCTGCCAGCTGAGATTGACTTTGGCAGGCACATAGACTGTGCGGGTCCATGCTACCCCAGCGGCAGCAACTTTCATAGCCTGTCCCTTCTCCCTTTGCATGTGGGCTTCCAGGGCTCTGCCACACTCTGGCACTCACCAAAGGCCACATCCTTGGTGGAACAGAGAAAAAGGCATAAACAGACCAAGACGTAACAAATAAGGAATACGGCCTGGCATCATTTGTAGAGACAAACCTGGTTGCCTAGGGAATGTCCATCTGTCACGTGCAGCGCTTAAGAACTGTTCAGAAGTAGAGGAGATGCAGGTAAAGGTCTACACATTGAGAAAGACAAATCTAATCCTTTTCAAAAATGTGAGCAGGATGACTGCAAGGCATTGATGGTTTAGTGAAGTGATTTATTTGAGTGCTGCAACGAACTAGCCTTAGCCCTGAACCAAGGGCACTGGATGGCCTCATTTACTTTTCTGTCATTAGGTCCGGGAGGCCAGCATGGCTGGGATGGCTACGCAGGTGTTGGAGGTCCCAGGTTCTCCACTGTCATTTTGCTAGAAGGGTAGTGATAGTGTTCACCACATTGTTGCCCAGCCTGTGCCTCAGAGTTCCGACTTCACAATTATGTAGCCAAAGCAGTGGACTGCTGCACCCGTAAAAATAGAATCACATGAAGCAGAATTTAATTAATAGCTTGTTTTGAACTCAAATATAGGCAAACTAGTATAATATAATAGGTAATAATATGTAAGCATTTTTGTACCCAGCAGCCCAGTAAAAAATTCTACTCCAACCTCTAGAAGCAGGTGTTAGCATGCCTTATGCTAACTGTGCAAAGCTCCAGTTCTGGTCTGTTAGATTTGTTAACAAAGTGTTATGAAAATTAGTGATGTGAACCAGAGTTAGGTATCAAATGTCCCATGTTACGATGTACTTTTATTCCAAAGCTTGGAATAAAAACAAAGGTTAAAACTGTTCCCATTTATCAATCTCCTAAGCATTCCTACCACAGAATTCTCTAATTCCCTAAATGATATACCTATATTCAGTCGTGCCAGTTATTTGCCCACATGTGTATTCCTCTGAGACCCTGGATATCTACATGCCGTGATCTGAAGTAGCGCATGGTCTGTGGCTTCTGCCAAATGACCATATGGCAGAGGATTGTAGCGGGTAAGCAGCATCTGCTATAAAGGGACACCCAAGACCTCTTACAAACAGATGTCTGTGAGTGAGAGGAGGATGCCATTTCAGCCTTTGGAGAATGTTTTACTCCAGCAGCAGCAGAATAGTATAGCTGCTGACAGTGTCAATGAATCTTCCCTGAAGGCCCTTGAGGCTTGCATTTAATGTGTGTCAGACTCCTTGCAGTGACCACCAAAAGGAAACAGGAATTGCATTACACAGTTGGAGAGGCTACAATGAGCAAAAGACTGGTTAACCTTGACAGCATGGTCTTGAGTGATACCTTCCGTTGTGATGTGGTCTGTCTGAATTGTCCATTAACCAGTTGCATGCTGACCATTAAGAGTCAGTGACAGCAAGAAGGCATCAAGTTGTCACAACACTATTTTCCACTAGGATGGGCTCCCAGAAGGTGGTGCTTTGGCATGCAGTGATTGGTGCCAAATCTTTGCATGGGGTCCAAAGTTGACTCCACATGTGGAGATTGGTGTGAAATTACTGTCAGGAACAGATAAGTTGGCATTTTATGTAGAGCTTACTTTTGTCAATCCAAAAGAAAAATATTTATTTTACAAGTAAAAAAAAAAAACCTCATTAAACAGAAAATTTACTTAACAAATGCATTACCACATGGCACAAAAGCACGTAACAGAATCATCTGCAAGATACTGGAAAATGCATCTACCATGAGAAAAATAAGCCACCTGCAATGGATCGGGTGAGATCATTTTCTTTCCCCCTAGCCAACGGAACAGTGAGAAAACTCACTATACAAGTCACCTTCACGGGCATGCAGTTTCAGAAAGCCAAGAAGTCTGTTAAGCATCTAGATTTAAGCATTAAATCATTTCAGTGACTAAAGGAAAAATAATTCCTAAAACACTATTGCTTGTCTAAGAGTCTTTCTCTCTTCTCCCCCATCTCCTCACTTATCTGGGTCTCTTATTCATCTGGCAACCAACAATTTAACTTTTTTTTTTTTTCTGTCAATCAGCTGGATTTTGACATGGTACCAAAAAGTTTTATGTATTCTTTGAATGCTTTTCAGGGAAAAATCTTGGCTTCTGAACAGTTGATAAGACAGAATGCACAAAGTAAATGTACAGCTGGAGTCTTGTCAGTCTTTTACTTCCATCCATGACCAGAAACAGGAGGTAACTCCATATCATTCACTTACTGTCTGATTCACCAGTGAGCAAGAAAAAGAACTTAACAGCACTGTCATTCACTAGAGACCTTAGCAACTGCAGCAGAGCAGCAGGCACAAAAAATCTCCCCATTTCTGTAGAAATTTGAAATGTTATCTAGGAAATTCAACTTCCTCTGCGCATCATGAAAATATTAATTCTTTCTAACTTGTTGTTGCTAAGTTTTGTTATTGTTAGTGATTAACTATTAATTTAATATTAATTAGTGCATGTTAACTGTGTAACCTTCCTTGCAAAAAATAAGGGCTTTAAGCAGTTTTTTGCAGTATTGTGTAAAAATCTGACAGTCACAAGGTGCACCATTTGCAGAAGTCACTGATGGGTTCCAGGTTGCTTTAGGTACCAACTTTCTTCATGCTTGGTGGAGGCTTACTTACTGCATCAACTAAATGTTTTGAAAAATAACTCAATGATTCATCTGCCTGTTCAAAACAATCCAAAGGACGTCATTTGTGCCTCTTCCCAACCACAAAAGAATGAGTAGACAGAAGACAGATTATAACAGAAGTACTCACTTCTTGTCTTGAGGTCTGTATTTCTTGTCTTGAGGTCTATTTTCCCTCATCTTAAATTGATTAGGGTAGCTTGTTATAAATGGTTGGTTTGTTTGTTTTGATGAATTTTTAAAGTGTACATGGTTATAAACTCAAGTGACTCAAGGTTACATTATATTTTTAGTTTGTGATTTACTACTTGTCTTGGCTTAGGTATCTGCTTTTCAAATCACATAAAAGTATGCTTTTGTTTCACTAATTTGCTTACCTTTTTTTTTTTAAAAAAAAATGCCATTTGGTTGTTTTTTTTCCAAATGGGGATATTTTTGTTGAGCTTGCAAATTCAGAAATTAAGGTAAAAGCCGACACTTTGGGCAGTAAGCTGTGGAAAAAATGATGCATAGCCAATTGCTGCAATTGTTAAAAGGTTTTTTCAGACATCCCCGAGGTAAACTTTCTGTGTGCTTTTGGTTTTAAAGTTCCTTACAAATAATGGGTTCTAAAAATATATAGAATGGAATACTTCACACAGTGAAACTCCCAGTTTGGTGAATTAAGAATGTTATCTTTACTCAATTTATTTTGGAAGCAGGAATCTGTGGTAACTATTTGTTCTACGCTTTCTTGTTGGCCAGTCATTTCTGACTCTAGAATTGCTATATAAATAAATATAGCAAGATGTAACAATACATATTTTCAATCTGTACATAGCTGATGGGGAAAGGAAGTGAATCCCAAACGAGATCTTGAAAAGTACTTACTGATTTATTTGAAATAACCACAAAACAAGAAGGCCAGTTTAACTATGACCAAAATTCATAAGAATATGGGGTACTGCCCGTCTAATCAGTGTCTTATCCTTGCACAAATGAAGAATGTACATGTAATCCTCTTTAAAGTGAGTAACACTCAGGACTGGGCCTACTTAGAAAACTGATGCTTCTTTTCCTATGAACATTTATGTTAAAGTCTGGACAAACTCAAGAACCTCAACAGATGAAATTAAGAACAGCTAAGAAAGGTGAATAAGTGCTCACTATTGCCCAGTGGATACTGGGCACTTTGATTTCATACCAGAAGAGGCAAATTCTGGGTTTTTTTTTTCATGGAACACCGCATACTTTTACTAAACTGTTTTGTGTATAAGACTCAAAAGATTTAGTAGAGGAGTGATTATTCACCACTTTTTCATATCTCCTCTTTTTTACCTGACCCTGCACACACGGCAAACATAAATTGTCATGGCATAGACAGCTATACTATCAGCATCTTTGACCTGCTTTTGATTAAATTTGCCAGCAGATACTACTACAGCTTAATTTAAGGGAACCTGGAAACATCCAACACTGGATTCTCATGGAGTGTGGTGATGATGTAAACACTGTATCACACATTTTAAAAAGGGCAGATTAATTTGTTTCCGTGGCAAGCAGCATACCTATGGTTAAAACTGAGTGAATCGTAATCATAGAATCATACCATTCTGTGATTCTGTGATTAAGGTTGGAAGATCATCGAGTCCAACCATCAACCTAACACCATCATGCTTACTAAACTATGTCCTGAAGTGCCACGTCTACATATTCTTTGAACACCTCCAGGGATGGTGACTCCACCACTTCCTTCGGCAGCCTGTTCCAGTGCCTGGTCCCTCTTTCAGTAAAGATTCATTGTGAAAGCTGTAGCATAATATAAATGTACTGTTCCCAGCAATAATACAGAGGAAGGTTTTATATGAAATTTGTAAATATGTGTACATATGTAAACCTACAGGAAGGAAGCCTTGTTAATTTTCAACATTTGAAATTAATTCAGAAAATCAGCCTTGAATTTTCTACTTTTTTCAGTTATGTCATGTTCTTCCTTCCTGTAGCTGATTGCTAGCTTTCATTCCCTTCACTTTGTCCTTTGCTGGAGTTGAAATACAAATTATTACTTTAGTGAAATAATTTCTTCCGCAGGTTTCACAAGTGTGTTCTTTGAAGTGATTAGAGAAATTGAATATATACGCTTTAACAAAACTGCTACATTATCTCTTGCAAACAAAAAGAATAAACATGCTAACAAGTCCTGGAAACAAATCATTCGTAATTATATAATGTAGGGTCAATATGCGTATGTTTTTAAGAAGAAACATCCTGGAACATCTATGTTCATGTTTCAAACTATATGCATATTATATGTCAAAAGTAATTATCTTGAACATCCTATTATATAAATGGAATAGAATCATCTTCCATCGATGAAATTCATTACAATTAGTGTTACTTGCAAACTTTCTCTTTGTTGAATCCATCAATCATTTTTGGATAATTGAGATTTTCATCAATGTCATTTTCAACAGATGAAGTAACTAAACCAATGAAATGAGCCTGTTATGTCTTAAAATGAAGGTAGCTGTGTTTTATTTGCTGCCACAATAGTTGCCAGAATTGCTAGAGATGCCTGGAGCATTGTGCAGCACTTCAGCTGCACAATATGTGAATCATTGGTCCATTTCAAAAGTGTAAAGGTGCATTTGGAGGGCAGCTTTATGGGTATAGTGCTTATTAGCACCACAAGTTTATCACAAAGTTCAGCTATATCACCAGTAAAACCCCATAAAGGCATGCTTGGAAAACACCTCTTTTTCTTGATGCTGAAATTTCATGTAGAAGTCCTAGAAGTGTTACAAAGGTATCAGATTGATTTAGCAGAGGGTGGGGTAAGCAGAGGTGTGTCGACCACAGCAAGAAAGCTTTTGCTTTTGCAAAATACGTTGCTCGATATTCTTAACCTTTAAATGGTAAATTTCTGTCTCTGGTATATATTCAGACCTGCCTGAACTGATTAAAATAGTTTCAAGCCGATTTGAGATTTTATTCACTATTTGAATGCTTTTTCAAGATGTTCTTGCAACTCTGGGAATTAGTTCTTAGCTGTAACAGAGCATAGTACTGAAGCAGCCTCCATTACTGCCCCATAACACGCTTCTCACAGTGATTTTTTGGAAGGACACTGCACCAGCTCGAAAGTAGTAAGACTGATTTGTCATCCAGAATCTGGCATAAGACAATAATCATAGAATAAAATTAAATATTTTGCCTATTGCTGCCTTCTTTCATCCTGCCTAGTGTTTGTACTCCTTTTTATTATTGTAAAAGTGGGAAACAGTAAGACCAGGGAGTTAGGTGATGTGGTTAATACCAAAGTCCTGTGGTTATGAATAATTTAATAAGTTTTAAAAAATTGATACAGTCTATCCTGAGCTGCTTGTAAGTTGTGTTAGTACCTCAGCAGAACCACATCCTGAAAAGAAATATGAATGGTAGAGGAAATGGTGACAGCTGACAGAACAGTAACGAGTTTGTACTAAAACTTCACACTTACTTTCTCCTACTGTTCTGAAGTGATAGACGTGATACCATATAAACAGCTGAGCAGCAGTGTGGTTAGCGCTGCTTCTCCCTTCCTGCAGTCACTCAGATTCTTTCTTTAGAGATGTTTTGGCCCTAAAATAAGAACCAACTGGAAAAATGGATAAACTCAGTTTTGGGTTTTAGATTTTATTTTTTTTTTTTTTTTTTAGTTTGCACCATCTAGGTGGCTTCTCCGGCGTTCTATTAAAAAACTTCATTACTTGATATATGATTAACATACACTTTGAAATAATCTCCTTAGTGGGACTTTCTCTTGGATTTTTTTCTTCTGTGATATTTTATTCTGTCATACTCATATTTTCCTACAAGAGTAGGAATTTTTTACGAGCACATGTAAGACAACACTTGTACAACTGGTTAGAGTGGTTTAACACAATACTGGCCTGCCTGTGAGTTGCTGCTACACCCTGGTGTTGATCTTTACTGCCAGGCTGTCTACTGCAAGAATTGGTAGATTTTACGTAAAAGTAATGTTTCTCTGGAATTTCAGTTTTATCCTAATCTTAACTTCCGAATTGATTGAACTGAGTGGGATGTCTTGAGTTTATTCCCCAGAGCTGAGTGAGATGTGGAAAGTTGTACTGGGAGCAGAAAGACAGCAGGTGGCATTGACTGCATTGGGAGGGAGTGTGGAGAGGGCCACCTCACTGGCAGCAGCTGGTGATAGGTATCTCTCCCGAACTTACAGGTCGTGTGTGATAATGCATCAGCGGTTTGATACCTACTTTGTGGGTATCACTCCCTTCTACGGCAAGACTGAAATTACCCTTTCAACAAAAGACACTTGAGGTGTAAAAGTCATGGTCTTAATAGTAAATCTTGAGGAAATTGACAGTCTTTTTTTTTCTTTCCTGTAATGCTAGGGAAATCTATATATTTATTTTTCAGATGATAACACAGTAATTTCAAGAATAACTATGGAGCCAAAATAAAATAACAAAGTGTTTTACCGTGTGAACCCATACATTTCTCATCTTTCCTTTTTCTGACACAGAAGAAATTTATTTTCAAATGTTATTTTAAAATATGCTATAGGGTGGCAGAGTCCTTAGTTTTTGTAGGGAAACATTTCTTCTCTCTTTCTGCCTTTTTTTTTTTCAGTTTGTGTGTATGTTAAGTTTCATTTTTCTCACTTCTTGATTTTTTCTCTTTTGAGTTTGGATTGTGTTTTTCTCATCATTTCATATCTTTCAAGTTCTAGAAACCATGCTGCCTCACTAGATTTCAAGTTGGGTAGTTGTAGTTCAGGTATGCACGCTTTTTGTCTTCTGAAGTTTCATTTCAAGTCAAAGAATAAGTTATAACTGAAAGGAGGGTTTGCTTCTTAAAGAAAATTGATCTATAGACTGTTTTTAACTATAGGTTCTGGTTTTCGTTTAAATCTTTATTCATGACTCACAGAAATGCTTCTTTTACTAGTAACTACTTTCTGCATAATCAGGCTTTCTGTCATCAATCACACTGTCTGCTCAGCCAGAAGGGAAAAATGTAAAGAATGATAATATTGCAGTAGCACTGATGTGAACTTTCAGAGCTTTAATAAGATAAGTGTCAGCACTGAGGCACTTAAACGCCGTCTATTGCAGCAATACTAAAAAGTGGAGGAAGAAGACAGCCAAGTTAGTTGATATTTATATATTTATGTTATGCATGGTCAACTTAGTATTTGCTCTCAATTGAAAGCAAAAGTATATAAAGCAGAGGATTATGTAAAGTGAAGATTACAATTCTAAACATATCACTTACTAATATAAAATTATGAATGAAAGAATACCTTTCTGTGAGGAAGGACAGAAAGACTGATGCAGACATGAGAATTCACTATGTACATTTCTAAATGATTAACCTACCATTTTGAAGGAGAGATGAGGCAGAAAACAAAAATTCTTGAAGCAGCTCAGTGAAGCAGCTCAACTACAACCCACCTCTGAAATATGAAGCAGCTCAATTACAACCCACCTCAGATTCTCATCTCCTTGGTTTTGGTGTTTGCTTTTATTTTTAAATATAGTGACATTGGTAGGAGACTGGTTTCAAGCATACCCTGCCTCTACCTGCTACGCAAGTAGTGGGCTGTGATTAGTGATTAATATTGGACAACCTGACACTAAATTACATCTCTCCATCAGCTTCACTGTTATGTGATTAATGCAAGTTATGAATTCTGCATAGCTCCCTTCAAAGAGCTTGGGTAACGCAGATCATTCCCCACAAATTTATCAGCGTTGTATTGCCCAATGTGGCTCATTTACTGTAAATATTGCCACAAGAATATAAAAATCTTTAATGAGGCCATAAAAACTAAATTATAAAGCACTGGAAATCAGATCAGTTAGGCACTTTACAATAGTATGTGTAATGGGAAGTGCAGAAAGCTTGGGTGTTTGATCTGGGAGTGTCAGAGGGGTGATCTATCAGTTTGGTTGTTAGAGCCAAGTATGGAAGGAGATCAGGCAAAACATTTCCCTTATATGGTGAATTCAGATGTTAATTCTCGTATTTATCTTAAACACCTGTTTTTGAAAGGAATGGACTGCTTGCTGAAAGTACCCATTTCTTCAAAATGACTGGCTTAAACTATACAGATCCCTTTTGGGTCACCACAGCAGCAGTGGGTGACTTTGTGACGAACGGGAAGTTTAAACAGTGGAAAGACAGGGAGAGATAACATGAACCACAGAGTGATTCATTACAGCCAAACGGAAAAAAGATTTTGTAACCTTCTCTAATCTTTTTTAAAAACACTCTGGTAAATGTTATGCACTGCTACTCTTTTTCAGTGTGTGCTTTTCAAATAGTAGATTACCTGACATAACTGATTTACAGTAGCTCCACTGTTATAAGGGTTATTCTAAATTCCAGATGGTTTTTAGTGGCGTGTTTGTCTGAGGAAGTGCACAGCTGTCTGTGAGGGGTAGCAAGAGGCAATCTGTTCAGAGGCCAGCTCAGCTCCTGGTAAGGAACCTGGCAGACCCAAATGCTCTTTAAGAGGAACTAAAATGTATGAAGTACAGAAACTATCCAGACAAGTTCAAGAATGTCACTTGGTGACTAGGCTACTACCGAGGAGAAAACACATATGAAAGTGTGTAAGAGGCTTCCTGAGAAGCTGACAAGTGGGAAGACACATCTAAGCATGGTGAAGAAGGAAGGGAAGACAGTGCGGATGAGTAATCCTGCTTGAATCCCACTTGAGTCTTTCATGCCACCAAAACCAACAAAAAATGTCACAATATCACCAAGTATCACAGTTCTGTTAAACAGATTTGAAAAGAATTATGTCAAAAAGACTTCTAATGGTGGCACACTTGAGTCATCTGACATAAATGATTACGGTATCAAACATACAAAGCAGTTATCGGAAAATGTGTCTGAATGACTTAACAATTGCATTGTTATGAAAGCTTCTTAATGTGGTACTCCATGCTGTCACAGCTATTGCCTATGCACATACAACATTCTCCACAATAAAACTAGTCTGCCACTTAGAGTCACAAAGCTGAAGAGTTTTTTTTCTTGTGACATTACAGGAAAAGCTACTTGATAAAACAGAAGTCAGGTCAAAAGAAAGAAGTTGTTATGTGGCTGGGTTTCCAATTGCTACAGTGGTTGTGCTTAACTTAGCTACCTTTTTAATGAAGGAACAGCTGTCATCAGGTGCTTGAGAAAAAGACGATTGCCTGCTGAACTACATATAAATCCAGAAATGTTACACACTACCTGTGGGAGATTTGCTGCAGGGTATTTTTTCACCACAGATATTTTTTCACCACAAAAATTATTATGGTGAGGGATAATTTGCTGCTAGCTTTCCTCCTCATCAGTGAATCAAGTTGTGCTTGCACTACTTCTGCATTAATTCCAGCTGAGTTCATATTGACAGAAATTAAATGTTTTAAAACACATCTGTGAGCTTCTGATTTCCAGCAATATTACCAAACTGCCTATATTTTTCTTAGATAAACTTTGTTTCAGCATCTAGTTGATTCAGCCCATCTTCAACCAGAGTTCGTTGACTGGGGTTTTTTTCCTTAGTTGTCTGAACTTGCTTCAAAGGAAATGCAAAGTCAGATACTGATATACCATCATGATACTGGTAATTTTAGAACCAGAGACAAGCTATATTCCTGTTAGAGGTCTAGTTTAGCTTTCTGTTTCTGATTGAGTTTGACCCTTGCCACAGCACGTTTCATTTATTGTGCGAGGTGAGTACACATCGGAGAAGCTCGTAGTACAGTCAGTATCTTTCACAGCACAGACTCCACAGCAGAGAAGGCCTTGTGATGTTCTCTCTGCTGCTGTCACCAGCCATATCTGACAGAACTATGAGGGTATCTTGCTTTTTCCAGTCTAAGTGGGTCAATATTAACAAACAGCCTTGATTATCTCGACATGCCTTGCACTCCCCTCTGGGTGTTCCAAGACTTAGTCAGCTGGGGCTGATGTAAGTCCTGTCTTGATTGACATAGGAAGAAATTACAATATGAAACACTATCAGCCCAAAGCAAGAGATTCACCTACAGATGGCCCCAAAACTCTTCTGAAAAAGCTTTGTATGTACTTTTAAAGATAATTGCTGATGTGGTCTGCTCATGTAACCGGTCTACACCAGTTCAGGATGTTCAAGAATGCTGCCTGGGATGTGGAGCAGTTCCACAAATCCTGAACAGCATCACTTCTTTCCCTGTAATGCACATATAATCAACAGTCACTGCCACAAGTAGGTCCATAGTCTGCTGGCCAATATACACAAAAGCATGAGAAGAAACTAAAGCCAAAGTGTTGCTGTGTGAAACTCTGGGGTTTCAATTCCCAGTGAGAATTTACTGGTAGGTACTTGATTTCTCTGTAGCTCTAAGAAAGTTCTGAAATCATTCTTTCTCCGTAATGAAAATTGGGACTTTATTCTTGACGATAACCTATAGTGGCGCCAGGGGAGTCAGTGAGATAAGCACTGTTAATATTACTCATTGCTGATACCAGCACACTTACCAAGTAGACCTACTGATTGTTTCCTTCCTGAAGTAGAAGGCATGACACCTGGTCCACCCAGCTTGCACCTATGTTTCAGACATAGTGAAACAGTCTTGCAAAATGTCTACCTTCCTTCAACAATTGGTAGAGAGCTGTGCATTGGAACACCATGGGTGAAACTTCTCCACCTCAGAACAGGTACTAGCAAAGTAACTTACTGGCATATTCTGTCTTACTTCTTTCAAGATGTAGGTCTCCTTTGTGAGACACACAAGCTTCACAGATAGAGAATCTCTACTGAGTCCTGGCATTTTGACAGAGCTCTAAGCATTAGAGAGGAAAAGCTAAGGTGATTAAAATAGGACACGGGTCATTGCTGGTCCCTTCTTCCCATTGCTGAAACAGAATGATTATCCAGCTAGAAATGCTCAGGCTTTGGTTCGTACTGAGGGCAGTGCTGAGCTATGCAAGGCAGAAGAGTGTGATACTAGTACTGCACATGTCAGTAATATCCATGCCTAATAATAATAGTTTTTCTCAGTATCATTTAGAATCACACTACTACCGTAATGCTGATACACAACACGAGAGTTTGGCAAGAGGGGAAGTTCTCTACAGCTCTGATGGATGAGGACAAGTCATGTTAATCCTGTAAAGAAGTCTGCACCATTAGTTCCATTGAGTGTCATAGAATCATAGAACGGTTTGGGTTGGAAGAGACCTTCAAAGGTCATCGAGTCCAACCCCCCTGCAAGGAATAGGGACATCTCCAACTAGATCAGGTTGCTCAGAGCCTCATCCAACCTGGCCTTGAATGTTTCCAGGAATGGGGCATCTACCACCTGTATAGGTAACCTGTTCCAGTGTTCCACCACTCTCACTGTAAAAAATTTTTCCTTACATCTGCCATAAATCTACCTCCTTCTATTTTAAAACCATTACCCCTTGTCCTATCACAACAGGTCCTGCTAAAACATTTGTCTTTCTTATAAGCACTCTATAGGTACTGGAAGTCCTGAGGATTGTTTTTTTCATACGCATTTCCATGGTGCTCACTGGTTTAACTGAGGATATCTAGTAGCATACTCCATTTAACAGTACTGAATCAGGGAGTGACGGAACGTTCTCGTGGTATTGAGGTGTGGTGCAACTACACCTCAGAGGTTAATGAGTTCTTTTCACTGAAAGCTTATAAAGAACAACTAATACGGTTCTTTAATGATTGCAAAATTGAGTCTTTGCATCATTGTTGAGTCTATTAGAGAAATAACACTCGTGCTTCTCCTAAATCTGTATAAAAATGGTTTCCTTGGTTCTCAGATGGATTAATGGCATATTTTGATTGCTTGAAGTCTTACCATATGTTTTATATGCATTCAGGTAATTATTTTTCTGATTGGCTAGCATCCATCTCATTTAACTCTCTGAAAGTGTATTTTGTTGGTTCTACTAGCTGCTTATAAACTCATACTCCCATTGCCCTCCTTCCCAGGAACAAGTGCCCAGTCTCGTTCCACTGGCCAGCTGGCAGAACCTCATGAAATGCTCCTACTGCACTCACCAGAAAACAAAGATTGGGATTTACACTTAGCAGCAAAGAATGGTAGACATTGTCTTCTGGTTTTGCAGGAAGAGGGGGAGTTGATGATCCAAAATTGCTGGATTGCAGTTTTGTGTAGATTTTATAGGTGGGAAGCCCTGTGAACTCTCTTTGTTGCCCCAAATCTGGGTTCATTTACCCATCGTGCAGTATGCCAATCTTACATACAGAGCAGAGATATTTATTTATTTAATTTCTGTGCAGAGATGGGTGCTAGGTGGTAAATTCACAAAGCTGGCACACCTGGTTAAAATAGTATTACATATTTATACAATTTAGAATAACAGTTCTGCCTTTCAGTCACACCTACTTAACTAAAAACAATTAGTTCTTTTCTTACATTAGTTTAAAAATACAATCCTTCTTAAATTTAATGTGCATGCTCAATGAGTAGTCTATCTGAAGAGGGGCCAATTTTAGCACTAGAGGTGTGGTTTTCATATTATAATGAGAGTTCACTCTGAGATCACTAATTAGTGGGATTTTGTTCACCATTCACAATCTTATCAATGTTATGCACCTGCAAGGAAATACATCCTCAGAGTTTAATAAATGCTCCGGATCCCTC
Organism: Tetrax tetrax; assembly: GCA_009806455.1. NCBI lineage: Eukaryota > Metazoa > Chordata > Aves > Otidiformes > Otididae > Tetrax > Tetrax tetrax. The sequence continues at coordinate 354,419 of WHYT01017409.1, read as the reverse complement.
CTTATCTGCTTGACCTTCTTCAGCAGGTCTGCTCTCCTTGAGCCTATCTTGGTGTTTCTTTGTTCTGGCAGATTTACGACATCATCCTGCTCTTTCAGGGCCATGTCTGCCACGTTACTCTTTGCTTATCTTGGTTCTCCCTTTCCCATGCAGATCCTTGCTTACTTCATGCTCCTTTGACAATCATCCAGGTTTCGGCACATTTTGGGGCAAGACATTTTTTTTATCAGTTTCTCTTCAAGGGTACAGTTGTTAGCCGGGTACACATTGTTTATACACAGCAACTTGATTTGCTCTAGTCAGATTCTGTTTCACAAAACATTCATTGTCCTTGCCTAATGGAAAATTTAATGAAAATTCGTTTATGTAAATTTCATTACAATTTCATTCATGGATATAATCTTCTAATTTATAAACTCAGTAGAAAACACCAGGATCTAGTTTACCTAGCTATGTGCTAGAAGAGTGTTTCTAAAGTCCAAGGATCATGGCTTTACAGCCTGGTGACTGGCAGAACCTTCACATATTAGACGACTTTCATTCTGATCAGATGGCATCAAAGACCCTTACCCCCCCCCGGCTGCTTGCGTTGCTCTGTACTGTGCTCCCCCAGGCAGAGGCGTCTCAGGCACATCCCTGCACTCTGTGGCTGGATTATAAAGTGACAACGCTGGGGTGGACATGCCTCCATGGCACTTCAGAGAGGCTGTAGCCTTCTCTGATGGCAGCAGCTCAGGGAAACGTCAGCATGAGGAGACAATTTGGTGGCTGACAGCCTGTTACCTGCTGGCAGAAAAGCCAGAATGCTTTGATCAGACTCCCACTGGCTTATGCAGCGTGGGTGTGCAGGAACAGAGGTGAGCTGAGAGCTTTTTCCCAGGAGCTATTTCATGAGGATTTAGCCACTGCAGAAACAGGTATAGAGGATGTATTGCTTTCTTATTAGATTATTATTCTGTCTGATCAGACAGGATCTGATTAAACAGATTTTATTCTGTCTGATAACAACAGAAGAGCATTTCTTTTTAACTGAATTCCTTTTCAAGCTCTGTGAGCAGTAGTAAAAGAATAGTTCTAGAATAAAACTAACGGAGTTGGGCATTGTTGTACTTAATAATAGAGATATTCTGATTTGAGGTGACTTCAGAGAGCAATTCAACTTCTGCAAGTGCTATCCATGGTTTGGTCTACCAAGACTCTCCTAAAAATGCCTTTCATTTTTCGCTAGCATTTAATCTCCACCATTACTCTGTGTTCCTGCGTATTTTAGCCACCTCTGTTTATCAGCCAGCAATGGCTGTTTTTCTTGGAGCCACCGAATTTTGTTAGTTTACTTCAGAGACATCCTTTTGAGCTGCCTCTTTTGTTTCTTTGTCTTTTTATCTATTTCTCTCTTATACTCTCTTAACTTCTTTGTAATTTTAAATAATAAAGAAGCAAATCATTATGAGTTACACATTTCCTTCTTCTCCCATTCTCCCATGTACTTTTTGTCTTGACTTACAGCAGCCTGTAAGAATGACACTGAATGTTCTGGTGCTCAAGGAGTTAGTTTTCCTACCCACAAACATAAAAACAGTATTTCACTGAACAGATGAAAAGAAAACAGACAATGAGGAGATGAACTATGTGCCATATGATACCAAGCTGCTCCTTCCTTAAAGGAAAGTAAGAGCTGCTTATGAATAGCTCTTCATTCATCTATTGCTGAGGAGCCATGCACTAAATCCATGGTAAGTCATAAGTTGTGACCATCTGTTCTCACACAAAAGGTCTGACATAAATTGTAGAGACATTTTGTTCATCAGCTTACGTGTTGCTTAAAATTTTAGAAAGTTGTAACTAATCCAGTAGTAACTTTTGCTGACGTTACTCTTCTCAGGAGAGTTAGAGGCTAAAATTTCAAGGGAAGGGGAAAGTTTGAGACAAAAAAGACTGGCAGTTTTCAAGAGCCATTTGTCTGAAAATACATATCTCCTTTGAAGAGTTCTAGGGGTTAGCAGGAAAAATTGTTAGTAATTAGGAAAAGTGCCTTTTTACAGATAGAAATGTTTTTAGGTAACTGTGGAGGTAGCAGTACAGCTAAAGCAGGAGATTGCCTGCTGGCTTATATTGCACAGCCTATTTATGGGACAGGCTCCACCAGCCTGTGCACTGACATTTCGTGCTTTCACAGCAGACCCAGAGGACAATGAAAGAGACTCCAGGAGCAGCAGATGAATCATCTTGGTGTTCCTCATTGTGGAAAAGCCTCTTCCTGAATTCGCTTCTTCATTCACTCGATTCATGATACACAGGCAGTCACCTGGTTAAGCATCGAGAAACGAGGCTGGTATGCCAAGGCCAGGGACAAAATAAAGCATGGAGCTTCTGAAGATTATAATTTATTTCCAGTTGCTTTTATAATTTGGAGGACAAGAAGGTTGTTTTTTTCCCAACTGAGTAGCCTTTTCACATTAAGCCTTTTCACATTAAGAAGTGGCATCCCTCTTGGGTCCATCTTGGGCCCAGCCCTGCTCAACATCTTTGTCGGTGATATGGACAGTGGGATAGAGTGCACCCTCAGCAAGTTCGCCAGTGACACCAAGCTGTGTGGTGCCGTCAACATGCTGGAAGGGAGGGATGCCATCCAGAGGGACCTGGACAGGCTGGAGAGGTGGGCCCGTGCCAACCTCATCAAGTTCAACCAGGCCAAGTGCAAGGTCCTGCACCTGGGCCGTGACAATCCCAGGCACAAATACAGGCTGGGCGGAGAATGGATTGAGAGCAGCCCTGAGGAGAGGGACTTGGGAGTGATGGTAGATGAGAAGTTCAGCATGAGCTGGCAATGAGCTCTTGTGGCCCAGAAGGCCAACCATATCCTGGGCTGCATCAAGAGGAGCTTGGCCAGCAGGTCGAGGGAGGTGATTCTCCCCCTCTACTCCACTCTCGTGAGACCCCACCTGGAGTACTGTGTCCAGTTCTGGAGCCCCGAACATAAGAAGGACATGGACCAGTTGGAGAGGGTCCAAAGGAGGGCCACGAAGATGATAAGAGGGCTGGAACACCTCTCCTATGAGGACAGGCTGAGAGAGTTGGGGCTGTTCAGCCTGGAGAAGAGGAGGCTCCGGGGAGACCTGATAGCGGTCTTCCAGTACCTCAAGGGGGCCTACAGGAAAGACGGGGAGAGGCTCTTCAGCAGGGCCTGTTGTGATAGGAGAAGGGGCAATGGTTTAAAAATAGAGGTTAGATTAGACATTAGGAAGAATATTTTTACACTGAGGGATATAGAACACTGGAACAGGTTGCCCAGAGAGGTGGTAGATGCCCCATCCAAGGAAATGTTCAAGGCCAGGTTGAATGAGGCTCTGAGCAATCTCATCTAGTCAAAGATGTGCCTGCTCCTTGCAGGGAGGTTGGACTAGATGCCCTGTAAAGGTCCCTTCCAACCCAAACTGTTCTATGATTCTATGATGTCCTGGTTCTTGTATTGCAAAATTTTAGAGGGGATTTCCACAGAGAGAGGATATGAAGATGAAAGAGGAAGAATTTCTATAAGAAGAGGTTTTATTTAAAAATATGACTGAAGGGTTGTTTATCACATCTTTGAGTTTTAGTGGGGCATTGAGAGAAGATGTGTCACTGCATTTACTTAGTGTAAGACACCTCTGCTAAGCAGAGTATGAAATGAAAGCAGCATGTATTTTAATGCTATTGTTTAATACCATATAAAGGGTCTACATTATCATGGTGGTTTTTTTATTTTCTTGTTCGATAGATTAATGCAATTTATTGCCTTTGAGTACTAGAACTCACACTGTGTTTTATGTGACCATAGCATGTCTTGAGTAACACAAATCGGCCTTCCCAAGTATTAAGAGAAATCAGGAATGAAAGAATTTTCATAGAAAGAAAACACCTTCTTGTCTGTCTCCTGCAGCCTTCCTTCCTCTGTAACACTCATCACCTCCCTCCTTGCTTGCCAGGACCTAAAAGCAGGCAGCCGCTTTCTTGTTAGCACTAAGGCAGAGCATTGAGAGCCACCCTCACATCTTTCCATGGCATTACTTTAACTTGAACCTAGCTTTTCCTTCTTCTGCTGTGTGCAAGTCCAGTGCTTCACAAGCAATGTTGACCAGCTTGTATGTTTCTACAAGCACCTCAGTGCTCCTATGTGGTTTTCCATAAATGATCATATACACCTACTTAGAGCTGGAGTGCCTCTGCCGGCAGGGGTGCCATCTCAGTCCCAGTTGGGTTAGAAATTGGGACATGAAGGGTGTGCTTGAGGATCTAAAGTGGGGAGAGACAGCAAAGAAGCAGAAGGAAGAAGAGCAAGGCTACCAAGGAGCTGCTTTCATTGAGTGCACAATGGATGTATTTGCTGAGGAATACACATCCTTTTGGAGAGAAGTTCCTGAGACTGATTGGGAGCATACTGGATGGGTCAAAACATGAAGCTTTTCAAGAGTCCAAGTAGAAGCTGTGGAGAATAAAGATACAAAAATCATCGAACAGTTTGGGTTGGAAGGGACCTTCAAAGGTCATCTAGGCCAACCGCCCTGCAAGGAGCAGGGACATGGGGTTGCTAAGTGCACCTGATTTTGTGCTGTCAGATTTTATTCCTCTTTCTTCCCTGAACTCTCAAGAGTTTATATTTCCTATCTGCTCAATACAGGAAATCTCCTTGAAACTGAGGGATTGGTAAAGCAGTTCACTGGCAGCTCCTTGCCCTGCCTGTTGTTCTGTTAAGGTAATGATGGATAGTAGATCACTGTAAGCAATTACAGTCATCAGTGACAGCATTTAGAAATTATTTTTTTTTTTGCAATTAACTTGCTATCACATTGTATAGTTTCTCTGATGCAGCTCTTTCATCTTGTATAACCTCAGCGTCTTCCTCCTGAGCTACGCCTCCTGCCCTTTGTTTGTCAGTCTAGTCACAAAATTATCAGCTGATGGACGAAATATCTCTATACAATTTATGTCACTTTCTTTGCTTGGCAACACATGGTCATGACTTACCATTTAGTATGTGTCTTCTCACTAACGGCTGAAAACAGTGTAGTAAAGAAGACGTGAAGAAATTGTAGGGGGTTTTTTTGCCATTTGTAACATTGGGGGCGTTATTTCTTTGTTTGTCTGATATTTATTCTCTGTGTAACAAACATTTCTCTAAATGCAGCTCTCCCATAGCTTTTCTGCAATGTTTTCATCCATACACTTACAGTTAAAGTAATTTTCAACACAAAACTACTTTCATAAGTTTACCCACAGGTAGTTCTGCTCTGTGCAACAGCTGCTTTGTGGCTCATGTTTTTTAAAAAACTGTGCCACTAACACCTCCAAACTGGATTTTATAATATAAAAGACAAGAATCATAGTGTATTTTTATGTTTAGGACTGCAATGGAAAAAATAAAGAGACAGTTGTTAAAATCACTGTTCAGAGCAAAGATACCCTGATATGGGTGAATCGTAGGCTTCACGACTGACCCCTTCATAGCAAAGAGCCACCCTGAAACTCAGGGTATCTGGGTATCCAGGACGAGGGCTTCAGGCTCAAACAGTGAAAATACAAGACAGATTACAGCTTTAACCTTGAATTCTGGGAAAAGTAAGTGAAGTGAACAATTTCATCATTGATGGAGACAAAATTTGTGTGCCTGTATCCTAGGAACACTCATCAAGCGTGCCATCCTCACGCCATTCTCCCCATAACCTCTTACAGATCACTTTCTTTAGTTCATACTTCTGTAACTGCAAAGGAAATTATGATCTTCAGCTATGACAGACAGAAGAATGGGGATTATAAATTGTAATGAGCTTCCTGCTATGTATGGGTTGGGCAGCTTGAGCCATCTGAGGCAAATAACATTACTTGATCATCCTTTCTTTTTCTCTATTGAAATCCCTTAGTGCTCAGAATGCCAGTGCTTGAGTGGAGAAAAAAAAAAAAAAAAAGGGAGGAGGAGTGTGCCTTTGTTTCCTCCTAAAGCATCTGTTCCTTCTGCTTGCTTACAGTGAGGGTATGCATGCCCATCTGACAGCATCATCAATACGACCTTTCTCTATAAGCAGGCAGAAGGAACAGATGCATGAGAGGGAAACAGAGACTTCTTTCCCTTTAAGCATTGCTGTTCTGGATAATAGCAGATATGAATTTTAAAAGATGTGCTCATTGTGCAGGTTGCCTGTGAGTGGGCTCATGTCACCCCCCGCACTCTGTAAAAGGATATACCTGAGTTGGGTAGAAACAGGCCACCTATAGTAGCACTGTAGTTGTGACAGCAGTGAGCACAATAGTTTTTGGTAATCGATGTTAAGAAGTTTGGTAATCAATGGTAAGAATTCTCTTGCTCTCCCTGTAGCTTTCTATTATCAAACCAATTTATGGCGCCAGGTGTACAGATGGGATTTTAGTTTTGTTTTGTTTGCCCGCTCTTTGTATGTATATTCCCGTTCTCATGCAGAGAACAAGGGAAGATACATTTAGCAGTTTTGTATTCTTTCCTTCAGAATCTCTGGGGATTTTCCCAGTGTTCATTTGATGGCATTAAAAATGAATGGGATGACTAAATGGTTTACAAGTTTACATATTCAGCTAACGTGAAAGCAATTACTAATGTGTATAATTATCTCCAGAGTTACTTGGATCATGCAAATGGCATTGAAAATAACCATTTTAAACCGTTTTCCAGAGGATGTGTCATTACATAATTCATGGTGAGAATAGTGCCCTACAATCCGAGCTCAATATTATTGCCCTTTCAGAATTTACTTCTCAGATTATCTTCCTGAAGAATGATAACTTTCTATTTTAACCAATTTCTAGTGTGCTTCCAAGTCTCAGTGGGGAACTGAATATTGAATACAGCTTATCTCTATCACTTTAATGTGGGTTTCAGATGTAACAACACTGGGATTAATGCTTAATCCATTATCCCCTGAATTAAGAGGACTGTACTAAGACCAATGAGTGCTTGACCTCACATGATTTAGCCCTAGTCAGACAGAGAAGTTAGAGAGAAAATGGTCAAGCATAAAAAAAAAAGAAAAAAGAGTTTAGATTAAAACGCAGGAAAGAGAGATCAGTGGTGAAGGCCAAGAGGCAGAGATGAGTGTGGTTCATGGGTAGGGTTAAAGAAAGTGATTGTTGAGTGGAAGAAGGAATGAGGATGAGGTACAATCTGGATGGTGCAGCAAGCACTAGAATGAAGTTCTTCCTGAAGCCTTGGTGCAAAAACTGTTACAGTTTTTAACAACTGTGAGAAGAAGCTGAAGCATAAGCTGCACTTCACTTTCCATTCTTTCCCTCATTCATGAGTCAAGACACAGACGGTTTAATAGGTGAAGGAAAGGGAAAAGAAAACCAAAACAACAAGCAGGTAATCACTTGTCTCCCATGAGTAGGTCAATGCCCAGCTGGTCTCTGAGCAACCACTACCAAAGAGGTCAATCACCCTCTTCTTCTTCTACCTCAGTTCGCATTGCTGAGAACAACATGGAATATCCCTTCGGCCAGTTCAGGTGAGCTGTCCCACCTGTGTCTCCTTCCAATGTCTTTCCCACCCCCAGTCTACTCACTACAGGACAGAGTGGGAGAGAGAGAAAGCCTTGATGCTGTGCAATTATTAAGTAGTAGTCAAAACATTGTGTGTTATTATCACTGTTTTAGCCACAAATCCAGAACACAGCACTGTATGGGCTGCCATGAAAAAAGTTCACTCCATCCCAACCAGACCCAGTGCGGCGAGCAATCCCATGGTACCCAAGCGAGGCAAGCAGAGCAAGTTCAGTGACAGTCAACAGTCAGTGCTTACCAGACAACTGTGGAGGCCATCACAGCTTCAGCATCACATCAGGAAGTCAAGTGAGTGGATCAAGGTTGTTTCAGCAAGGTACACAGCCAGCCAGGCACAGGTGAAAAATGCCAGGCAAAAGCCAGGGGCAAGGTCTCCAAGGCATAATTTGTTACCATAGCTGAGGACATGCATGCTATTTCCCTTTTCCTTTCCCAAACTTGCACATCATTGTGCTGGACTGCTAGATTATCAGCAGACTCACAGGAAACACCAGTTGACTCTGATCATTATCATGTAAGTTATATCAGAAACACTGGTCAGTGACAACAGACAGTGACACTTCTTTAGGTAACAGATTTCTTAACACTCCAGTAACCAGAAGCAAAAAACAATGTACTTGTTGCCCCACCTACAGCTTTGCCAGTTTTCCTAGAGACTTTGGTCTTTGTTAGAGGTGCAAATGGCTTCTCTGCAGGCCCTGACTGTTGCCTTGTTTTCCTCAAAACTGTTCTGAAGTGCCAGGGCTTTATTTAAGCTTTTTCACCTTGGGAGGCCCTGGCTCACTTATCAGCTTCATATGCCGTGTCCTATCTGGAGAAGGATTTGAAAAGGTGCTGGTTTGGGAGCTATTCACCCATTTGAGAATCTATCCTTTTGCATTTCATCTTTCTTGTACTGTATTGTACCTCTAGATGCTGTCTTTGAAAATCACAGGCTGAGCAGACTGTATTGTATGAACAGGAGTGGACTCGGTGACACTAGAGGAGGCTGTAAGGGCAGAATTTGCAGAAGACTTCAGAACTCGCTGCTGGTCCCCTGGACACCTCCCACTTTTCAAAAGGGGCAGAAAGGATTCTGGAACCATTGGGAGTTTTCAAAAAAGTCTTTTTATGGAAATGTAAAGGTGAAAACATTTATTCAGGTGTAAGCTCTTTCATTCAAAAAAATGCCATCAGGCATTGGTAGCATTACTTTATAGGTATAACTTTTTAACCCTCCCAAATAAACTTTTGACCTATTTGAATCCAGGGATCACTGCACAATCTGTAGCAAAGATTGCCAGGCTAAAAATTATGGCAACTTATAGGGCTATGAAGGAGGAAGTATACCCTTGTGTGACTTCTGGGAGTCTGGGGTGGGAGAAATCTGGCTTCAAGCTGCTGGGATGCAGCAAATGGCAGAGGAGCCTTCGGCAGAAGGGTTAGGGACCTTCTGTACTGAACAGAACAGGCAGAATGCAATCATGAAAGAACCTTTTACAAAATGAAGATAAAACAGAGATTCTCAGAACGGATGTGGTTTCTAAAGAATATAATCCATCTAATGGAGAAAATATATACTCCGGCACAACTTTATATACACATACACGAGCATATGTTGAACTGATTAAACACAGTCCAGTTAGTTTATTCTAGTTTTACTTTGTTACATGTACAAATGGAAAAAATATGGCATCTGATAATAAATCAACAGGCAACTGAAAGTGACCAGACATCAAAGGTTTTTTTGAAGGCTTATAAAAACATTTCCCTGTCCTAGAGAGCACCTGATTCTTCAGTAAAAGACCAGACCCCTTGATTCAAATACCAGACCCAGTTACGGGACCACAGTAACTTGTATTTCTTTGTCTACAATGGACCTAAGGGATAACAGCCACAGATCCAGTCCTGCCGGGAGAGTAACAGAAGGCAGAAGTTTTGAAACCTGTGGCCTATTCTGCTGTCACTCACTCTAAATGTGTAATTAGCACAAATGAGTGAGCTGCTTGTGGTTTTGGAGTGAAGCGAGCAAAGGTGAGTCTGTGAGAGTGATAAATGTTTTCATATCATTTAATCTGATATATACTTTAGAATCATAGAATCATAGAAT
>WHYT01017409.1:306815-344747 GCA_009806455.1 Tetrax tetrax | reverse complement strand
GCCCCAACTCTCTCAGCCTGTCCTCATAGGAGAGGTGCTCCAGCCCTCTGATCATCTTCGTGGCCCTCCTCTGGACCCTCTCCAAATGGTCCATGTCCTTCTTATGTTGGGGACTCCAGAACTGGATGCAGTACTTCAGGTGGGGTCTCATGAGAGTGGAGTAGAGGGGGAGAATCACCTCCCTCGACCTGCTGGCCAAGCTCCTCTTGATGCAGCCCAGGACGCGGTTGGCCTTCTGGGCCGCAAGGGCGCATTGCTGGCTCATGTTGAGCCTCTAGTCCACCATCACACCCAAGTCCTTCTCCTCAGGGCTGCTCTCCATCCATTCTCTGCCCAGTCTGTATTTGTGTCTGGGACTGCCACGACCCAGATGCAGGACCTTGCACTTGGCCTGGTTGAACTTGATGAGGTTGGCACGGGCCCACCTCTCCAGCCTGTCCAGGTCCCTCTGGATGGCATCCCTCCCTTCCAGCGTGTCGACGGCACCACATAGCTTGGTGTCATCGGCGAACTTGCTGAGGGTGCACTCTTCACTTTGTATAAGTGAGGAAAAGAAGGATTCTGCCTAAATATGCTACTACAATATTTCATTCATACCCTGTTTTATGGCTTGAATACTTTTTATTTGAATAGAGTTTATGTCTAAAATCACTAGTACAAAAATCCTGTAAAGGAATTTCTCTCTTCCCTCTCTTCCCTTCAGTATCACAATTGCCAGAAGAAGTTGTTAGACCTTCAGAGTCGATAACTTATTGGCAACAGTGGGTTGTTGTTACTGAGACACTTTGAGAAAAAAAATAGAAAAGAATGGATACTCATGCTGTAATTGTTAGAGAGGGACAGCTGAGGAAAGACTTAATGAAGCTTCAGGGCATGACTCTTAGGTCAAAGACTGGAGTGAGACTCATGTGTTTGCCATCCAAGGAGAAGATAAAAAACAGTAGCTTCTGGAAGATGGATCTTATCGGTCTGTAAAAGCCAAAGAACACTACAGACTTTTCCTGGTAGTTTGCAGTTCAATGGGCTATTCCTGCTATGAAGAACAACATATCCAAGCAGCACATTGTTGTTAAAGCTAAAAATATTTCATTATATGGGAGTAGTTTATTGTCTTTATCCAGGTGGCAGTTTTGGATGTAATATACTCTGAATATATGATGAGGCATAAAGCACACTAATGTTACCAAGATGAAGAAGAAACTCTTTGCTTGAGCCCTGAATTCCACATGGGAGTTGACGTCAGGCCAGTATTTCACAGCCAGTCTATACATCACGAACAACTGGATTATGGTGAGCACAGCACAAACTGTGACCAAAATCCCAATCATACAGTAGTTTACGATCACCATGGGTGCATCTTGTATCTCCTTGTGGAACTGAAAGCATTCGGATGAGTGGTATGTCTTAGAGGTGCCATAGTTCGAGAGAAGAGCAGGTGCGATCACCAGTGCTCCCACCAGCCAGATAGCAGTCACCCAGGTTGTAGTGTAGCACTTCCTAAACTCGAGTCGGAAGAGGCGTATTATGACGATAGCCACGTAAAATGTGAAGGTGGTGTACATATGGAGATAGATGATGGCACTTGCTAGCTTGCAGGCGAACCTCCCAAATTTCCATTCCTGTAAAATGTAATAGCTCAGACGGAAAGGGATGCTGAGTAGCATAAAGGTGTGCAGCACTAGGAGGCTGATGATTATAATGGTCATCACAGATTGTGATCTCCTTTGAAACAACTGATGGGACATCATGATGACTCCGAGGGTGCCACCAGCCAGTTCAATGATGTACAAGACTGTAAGGATAGTGCGGAGCATCTCTGGGGTGTCCGGCAATGTCTCGTTGGAGGAGTGGTTCTGCTGGGTTATGCTGTTGTTAAGCATCTTCCTAAGCTCCTCTTCTGAGTTTACTGAAAGTGAAAAAGGGGAATTTTAAAAATCAACATGTTTTCTATGTTGCTTCCTTCATTCTTAACTATGGAATGTCACAGATTCATAAAAGGACATTTTACTGAATTGTGTTTGAAATAGTGTTATCCTATGTAGTATACAACCTTATAACTGTTATATATGACAGCAATAACTCATGCCTCTCAGTGTTTAAACCACATTATACAATTATGAATGAGTTTTTACTTTACTAACCTATGTTCTAGGATTTTTTTTTTAATTATTTGCCTCTAGATTCAGTCATTTGAAATAGCCAAGACAGTGTCTGTTTCTAAATTATAGAGTTTAATCTGTACTCATGTTATAAAGCAAAAATTGAAGGTGGGAAAAATACTGAAATGTGAAAAGGATGTACCTATAATTTGTGGATACTTTATGAAGATACTCAGCAATCCTTTCAGCATCTTGCTGGATGGGTGCAGGACACCCATAAGGAAGCAACAGTTTCAGTTTCTAGATGCACAGAGCACACCGAACATAAAGATCTGCAGATGAAAATTCACATTCTTCTTGCTTCAGCTCAGAATTTCACCTGAACCACTCTATGAAAAGTGAAGAAAAGCTAAAAATTCACTTAAGAACAATTTTCTGAAAGATATAATCCTATTGGCACTTGTTGAACATAGCCGCATACAGCTGCATTCTTATTTAGACTTAAGGCAAAATGTGCACTGTTCAGCTGTTTGGGCTTGCGTACAGATTTCTGTGCAAGCATACAGGGACAGCATGTGGGGTGCATGCATGCTTTGCTAATGAAATCTGTCCTTACCTTACAAAGAGTTTCAAAAGAACCAAGTAAGAGCTGAAAAATGATCTTTTAAAAAAAAGCAGAATCTTCTCTCTCTGATTCCTTTGAATTTTGAAATCAGTAAACTTGTTTTAACTGGCAATTCTTAATTCTGTTGCACTAATCTGTAAAATGACAGACTACAACTGCAAAACATTTTCAGAGAAACTTCTTATTTAAGAAGCATCAGGCAAAGCATCTTTAGAAGGCCATTGGACGATTGTGTCCAAGACTGATATAAACCTTTCTCTTCACTCCTTTTTAAAATGCATGGTCTTAAAAGCATTTAAATGGGTAAATTTTTTTCCTGAGACCAGCATGAGAAATTTACTTTCCCATAAACTTTGCTATAAGAAAAATTTTACAAACTTTCAGAAGATGACTTTCTGCTCTTGACACAAATTCATTTTCCAGTGTATATTGTTTATATTTCAAATCAGCTTTAAGAAGGTACAATCTTTTTGTTGTTATAAACAGCATAATTGCAGCCTAGATCCCAACATTTATATTACTCAGAAACAGATCACGTCTTTTTCAGTATTAATAGAAATTAAATACTTAATTTCTACCTTATAATCTCTTATTTTTTTACTTCCCTCCTCTTCTTTGCTGTTCCACACATCCGTAGCATGTAGCACGCATAACTAGTGTGAGAAAAAAGAGACTTTGGTGTTACTGTTCGACCAAGAATGACAGAGGGTTTTCTCAGCCCACATACAGGAAGGCACAAGCCTTTTTTCTTGTTTCACTGCAATAGCAATCGCATACGTTCAACATCTATACTATTTCGATCACCCAGAGAGAAGTGCTGAAAAGCTGCTGAGCTGTCAGAGATGATCGTTGTGTTCGAACACGTAGGATGGATGGACAGACCCACCTGTCAGGACTATTTCTGCCCACAATAGGGTCAGTCTTAAAGCTCAGATGGGCAGTGATTACCTGAGCTGAACAACTACTACAAGTTACTGTGTTTCGCTACTAAGCAAGTAAGAAGTGCCACTTATCAAGTAAAGAAATATGCAGCTGAGCAGAGGACTTTTCATTATAAATGCACTTTTCCCCTGAACTTGTTTTATTTTTAATAATTAAGCTAAATGTGCCAGAATAACAGTGTTTAGCAGAGTTAACAAAAGATTTGACTCTAACATGCTATTAGATCTCCGAGAGTTCAGAGGAGATTACTCACTGTTTAAATATTATAAGTAAAATCAGCTTCAGACATATAGGAAAAGTGACTTAGGAGTTCCTGCTGTTAAAAAAAAAAAAAAAAGACATGCAGGGTGCTTGAAGATTATGCCTGACCTGCAGGCATGAACGCTGACCCCAAACCATATCATTAATATAAGGTAGCTCACTAAAATGAGGAGAGCATGAAGTCAGGGCTCTCTGGAGACATTAAAAGCAGTTTCTTGACTAGAAATTAAACAAAAAATGTTAGCCCAGTTTATTTTTCAATTAGAGTTCTAGATTGCAGTCAGAGTCATCAGTACTCAAACACAAAAGGACAATACACAAGGTTTTGTGAGCAATAACATAAAAACAATACTGCAGCAGGACTGAACTAGCATTGCTCCTGGCATCATGCACTTATCCTCCACTGTGGGTGTGAGGATGGCTCCCTCCAGGAGGCTTCTCTCTTATTATTAAGTACAGTCATTAAGAATAACAAGATGTGAAAGAGAACTTTGGAAGTAAATAAAAATAGAGACTCAAAAAATCAAGGGTGCTAAAAGTCAAGGAGAGAAACAGAAAGAGTTGTGAGAGTGAGCAAGAACATGGAGACAGCAGTCTGTGAGACATTCTCAGCATAAACTCTGAAAGCTTTGAAGGAGCAGTTGCCATCTCATCTAGAGAAGGCAGAACAGAAGGGATGCCCATTTTGGAGACTGCATATACTCATGGGCTTGAGGTAAGAGAAATGTGCAATTGCTCCAGCAGACAGAGCACAGAATGAAAACAGCTGTGTGAATAATGGTACTCACCAGGTGTGGTTCCAGCATCACTCTATCCCACATAAGCTCAGGCTGCTGCCTGGCATGGTAGCAATGGTGTTTGGATGGCAAAATGATCAGCTGGTTCTGCAGCAACACAGAGGAAGTTAGGGAACAGCCTAGGTGTCAGATGCCGATGGCTTCAATGGGTTAGAGTGATCCTGAAACTACATCCAGAGCCTCTGGGTAAAGCAGGGAAATGCCTGCAGCCTTGTGCTCTGTCCACAGGCCCTGAAGTAATCCACAAAGCTTGAACCACCAAGCAATAATGCAGAAGAGATATGAAGAAATTGCATTCCTGAAATGGCTGCTGTGTGACAGCCAGCACTTCAGACAGAAGTTCACTCAAAGCAGGCTATGAGATCAAGAGCTTTGCACAGTCTATTACCTTGTTGAGTCCAGTCTGAGCTCCTTCGATGTAAAGTGATGCCGAAAACTCTGCAAGGGTGTTGCATAGATAATTCTCTTGTCACCATGGAGAAAACACCCTTGGCTGATATCGAAGCTGCCAGTGGTCAGCAAATGAGCTTCTCAATTGATGTTTCATACCTCTGAGTCACTTTGTCCTTGAAATGTTCCTTGAAGGTTGTATGTTGAAGCTCTTCAGTGTGTTGATCTTTCATCTTCACATTCTTCTGTTAAAAAAAAAAAAAAAAATCACTCAAGTCAGCTCTGTTATCTAGGTCTTAAGTTTTAGGTTAGTTTCTCATTTGAGTACAAAAGGAAACTGAGTCAGCCTGTTCAAATGAACTTTCGGATCTTGCTTTTGCTTTTTACTTCGTCAGCACATATTTTGCCTTGACCAGTGGTGAGACTAAAGGCTGAAACAGAAATGCGTACATGCACATCAGAGATCCAAGTCAAGACTAGCATCACAAATAGATTTCAAGGAAGGAAAGAAATGGGTATGAGTGGTTCAACATTGAGGGAAAAAGAAAACAAAGAGGAATGGTGATGTTTTAAATTAAGAAGAGAAAATGAAACGGAAGAAGAAGCAATAATTGAGAGAAGAGGAACAAGGCCTGTTGCATGTTCAGAGATGGGATGAATTTCTGAGGAAGCACCACTGACTGTGTCTATGTATGGGTGTAGCAGAGTTCCTCTAAGTAGGGAATAGTTCTGTAGTGGAACTCTAAGTTCTTGATTTAATTTCCTTTCTGCACAATTTCCTCTGCTTTCTGTGTCACTTTTTAAGAAGACATTAATGTTTACTGGTCAGTATAATAGCAACCATGGTTCCACATGTAAGCTCGAAAGCTCCTTTCTGTCTAGGAACAACTGCCTTGTGTTACTGGATAGGTTTTCAATTTTCACTACTTCCCACCTAGGGTCAAAATTGCTGATAATTTCAGTTATTTACTAGTATTAACATTCTATTGGTAGTTGCTTATGGGAACTGAGCTGCATATAGGCCAGGATTATAAACAACAGTAAGATAGGAATACCTGTGTTACATTTAACATACTGATTTTTCTGTGATTGCATCTGCAATCACAGTTCTGGCTGTCTCACTCCCGCTCTGTTAGACATGAGTCACAGGTACTGAAAAGTGAGCAAATCATACTCTGTGGTCGGTGAACTTGCAGGATAATCCCTTTAACTTGCCAATCCCACCCACCCATGCAGCATGAAGAATTTAATCACTTCAGTCAGTAAATGGTCAACAAGCTTAGCAGGAGATTTGAGATTCTTGGGCTAATCTACTTACTCGGTTGCAGATTTGCTGAGAGGTTTCTCTTGCTTTGTTTATCATGATGGAAGAGGCTATCTGGCTTCTCTGTCTATTAGAAATAATAATATATAGTTGCCTCAGTCATATCTATTTAATATGCCTCAAAAGTAGATAGTATGTTTTACGTAAGTAGAAGCAATATATCATGGATTTCTGTAGAGGAATTTGGCAGGGTGTATTACAGGCAGGTTATGACTTGCCTTTTGAAACAAAACTCTTGTTTCTTGGATTTGGTGCAAGGACATGAGGGTTACTACAAGTTCAGGAACTTGTCATTATTCTCCTGTGCTGCTATACACCAGTTCAGTAGTAAGTTGGAAGATTTATAAAATGGTTATAGCCTACTATTTGGTCTAGTTGCTCTCCAACACCTGTAAAGGTAATTAAAGTTGTTGCTGCTTTAGGTTATTCCAGAATGATAATGCTGGCTTTAAAGCATCATTGTACTTGGGAACAGCTGCAGAGAAACACATATGAGTCAAGGATCTGGCATGGACAGCATAACTTTTTCCTTGTCACAAATGCTTTCCTGTCTGCTTGAACACACTGCCACCCATCGTCCTTGTCAAACTTAATTCCCTTTTTTTTCAGTCCCATAACTATCTCAGAAGTCTATATTTCTAGGGTAGCCCCACACAATGCTACTTTATCCCATTTCTCATATTCTTCAGCTTGATAAATACAGTCACAACCACAGAGCCCAAATTCTTTTTTCCTGATACTAATATGCAGAAACAACAAGCCTCTGCAGGAATTAGATCTCCGCAAAAAATTTTTGGTTGACACAGAGTTGTTCGAGGCTTAATGTTTATTAAACGAGAAGGCACTTAGAAAGAAAACACAACAGATTAATGTATGCAGGAAAGCGGAGATTCTCATTGTACTGACAGCAGTATTCAATGAGTTACAGGAAGCATGGGAGGGTGCCCAAAACACAGAGGTGGTGTTTTCAAGGTGGGGTGAGGAGGTTGGTTTTGGGGCTGTTTTTTTTTGTTTGGGGTTGTTTTTTGAAATTCCCATCAATACTCAGAGATCTTGCAACTGTGTGTTTGTGACCATCTCCCACTAAAATAAGCCTTAACTTTACGGAGGAAAGTTTCACATTTTTCTGAAAGAAAGGCGAGTGCTCATGTTCTGGATGGAGTTGCAGAGAGAGCAGTAGAAGACAGGGACTAGGATTTGTCAGGAAATTAGTTTATAATTTGATGATTCTGGTGTCTAGAGGCCTGTCACTCAGTTTGGTCAAAATACACACCCCACAAAGTACATCTACTAGAAAAACAATTACAAATGAGGATTTTTAATAATTGAGAACTGGAAATATCAGATATTTGCTCTCCAGAACCCAAATCCATGAGCAAATCAGAAAGAAAAGGGTTAGTATTTATCCTTGGGGGGTTGGAGGAAATCAGTATCAGCAGTGTGAATTCTGAGATATAAAAGAAATTAAATATCAGTATGAAACACAAGACCTAGAGCATCCTCAATATATAGTGATGACATTTCATGCTGTTCTCAGTGGTGGAAACTGGACTGGCTGTGAAACTAGAAGATCTTTCAGTTCCTATCATAAATCGAGATTTGAATACAAAATCTATGCTGCAGGCTACCAGCCTTTTCCGATTTAACTTCCTGTGAGATTTCCAAAGACGCTTAGAGAAGCAAGGGTGATTTTGAAATTTGAATATTTTGGCTAGTGGATTCCACCACAGAAGTTGCTTCCTTTGACTCCCTGGAAGAAAAGACAGGACCAAGGTTTGGAAAACTTGCAGTGAGGCAAATCTATAAGGAGAGGAAACTCCAACGCTAAGGTCATTTGCGCAGTGCTAAGTCCTGTATTTACAAAAAATGACTCTCACCCTCGGAGTGCCTTGTCCATAACATGGCCACCACTTGCAGAAGAAAACACAACAGAGGAAAAAAGCAGTTCTGCAACACTCAACGGTAGAAGTGGTTTAGGAAGTAAAGTGTGGTGCAGGCAAGATTAATCTGAAGAGAAGCTCATCATGTATTTAAAGTATAACTCCTCTCTGCCTTGTCTTGGAAAAGGTCCTGTTGACTTCTTCAGAGATGCCAGCAGCAATCAGGAATGAATCTATGTGCCAGCCAGTCCATCACCCATGGTAAGGCCAGCAGTTCCAGCAGACCCATAAATTTCTTGGAACACAGTTGTAATTTTCTATTCTAATCCAAATATTACTGGCATCATCGGATCTGGAAACTCAATGGTTTAATAAAACATTGCCAAACTTTCAAAAAAATTAGCATCTCTACTGGGTTCTCTCTCTAGGCCTTGGGGTTTTTTGGGGTCCAAAGTACCCAGTTCTTCCTCTTTTCAAGAGGACATTGCAGATCTCTTAAAGGACTATAGTGATTACCCCAGCCACTTTGACTTGCATCCAGGCCAGCACTTCTGTTCCTTCTAGTGCTATGACAATAAGTAGTGACCATAGATTCCTTACAGAAGGGTATTTCTTTGCAGGAAACAAAATATGGCCCTTAAGAGGAAAGATATTTAAATCAATAAAGCACACTCTATGCTTATTTAGATCTTACCCACGTTTGCTGTTTGCTGAAATGTGAGGAACCAGTACTTGAGAGCATATCCCAAAGCGACTCAGAAAGGCTTTTTGCTTATTATATTGGATAATATCTTTAAAGTTATGTGTATTATACATATTACTAAATAATTCAGCCACATTCATCATTTGGAAGATGAAAGAGCAATGCCATTTCTGTTACCTTTTTGCTAATTGGGAAATCTCTGTACTGCCATTTTAGATGGTGTTTGCAGGAATGAAATAAAATGAATGCCATGATGTGTATCTATTTATACCCCATGCTCTCAACATATGGCAGAGACAATGTGTACAACCAATCAAAATGCTCTAGTAGTAAAATGATCATGATCCTAAGTACCATCAAGCTGTCTACATCAATTCATTCAATAGCTTTCACTGTTTCTTTGTTTTCTCAGTTCAAGGATTTGAGCAATTATTGTAATTGTAAGAACATTTCTACCCTAAAGCATAGATGGGCCATGCAGCTAATTAACATACTTTAAGCTAACTCTATGAAAATGAAATACGTGATATGTTCCAAATGAACTGTTTAGCAGAGTCCTGTTGGACTTATCTTTCCATTGTAACAAAAAAAACCCAGATTGTAGAACAAGAGAATGGGATGGAGGGGAACATTTAAAATGAAGTGATTAACTTCATTGATTTTCTTTCAGCCACCAGCAGTTCTTAGAAGTGAAGAATGGGAGAAGCCTTTGTTAATGCAGAAGACACAGGGAGGAAATTACTTCTGTACATGCAACATGAGGTTACTTTATAAAAACTTGTACTCAACTACCAATCATTTTTGAGTGACTGAAACTCAAACGAGTACAAAATATCACAAGCTTGAAACTTGAATATTTTAATGCATCAGTTGCCAACTGGAGAGAGGCATGGAGAGAGGGAGTCAAGAGCAATGACCAAATCCTTCCATTCCTAATATTGTCCCACTGTAGGCAATCAATCTTGGCTTCAGAGACAGGAGTGGGCTACCTTTAAAAGCAGAGGAGGTCTTTAGGATTCAGCAGTTACCTCCCTTCGGAAATGGAGACATTTCTTCCTCTTGTGCTTTGTCTCCTCTTTCCATAGGAGCATACAGGGGTTACTCGGGCGATCAGTGTTCCTGAGCTCCAACAAGCCTCTCCTATCTCTGCTTCTGTCTTGAAAGTCTCTGAGCAAATATGGTGGAGTAGAGATGAAAAACCTGCTGCTCTTCATCCAAAACTTCAGTAGGGGAACATCCGCAGATCCAAGAAAGGCCTTAAATCCATACAATCCAGTACAAATTTAACACTTCCTAGTGATACATGCCTTTCTCAAAGTGCAGAGGGAAAGATTGAGGCCTATGGATGAAGAGGACAGACTGTCAGGAGTGCCATAGCTCTTGAGCCCAACAGGGGGAATCATACCCCCAAGATGTTTAGAAGTTGAGGGGCATGCTCAGTCCCAAGGACAGGGCCTAGAAAAGGAGGGTAGAAACGTTCTTAGAATTAGATAAAACAGCTGAGAAGCACTCAACCATTTTAAAAAGGAAAAGGTAAATCAAAATAAAGTTGAATAGCAGAGTTAGGAAAAGTAAGGTTGTTCAGTGAAGCAAGTGAAAGAAAGGAGAATGTTGCCTCTTTCATACCCACGTACAGCAGGAGCGGGATCTGGCAGCACCTGTGTGGGACTGCTGCACATCTGAAAAGGCATCTGTGGTAGTACTCATATGGAGGTTCATCCATGGGGTAAATGTACACTCTGGAAAGAATTAAACCGAGAAGCTGATGTTTCTTTGATCATAGCTGGTGGGCTACTAATGTCCTTGCAAACCTGCCTAACTAATCTCTTTTTGTGCAGTGACAGTGTTGTCAGGTAGCTATTCATATAGACCTCCAGGACCCTAGAGGGTACAAACCTTTCTGTAGGAAAATGCAGTCATCTGGACTGTGAAATAATTGAAAGGGCCTGAAGTCCTTGTTCAGCTCCCATTTTATATACCTGTGAAAAAAAAATGTAATTGCACTTCACGGAGGATCATAGGACTGGCTCAAGTCAACTCAGTTTTTAGAAATCATAACACTTTTAGATATATTTCCTGTATACTTTTGAGATAAATAGAAGCTGAAAAACTAGTGCAGATGATTCACTGCCTTATCTGCTATTTCTTTCTGACTTGAAGGTCCATTCCCTGTTCATATAAAAGACTTCTGGGTGATACTGGACTTAGCACCGTACAGCTGCCTTCCAAGGACAGTGCAGCAGGTTGTGGTTTCCCCAGCGTTATCCCTGATCCATGCTACAGATTTGCTGGCCGAAGTGTTTTGCTTGCAGGATAACTGCAGCCATACTCACTTGCATGAGGAGCTTGTCTATGATCCAAATACTGCACTCATTTACCTACTTCAACCACATGTAACATCTCTTTGGCAGCTATTTACTCACTATAAGAAATAAGCTCAGGGGAAATATTTTCTTTTCAAGAGGTTGTACTTTTCCTCTAAGCAAATCCTTACTTCTCTGGAGATTTATTTTCTTTAAATCCAAGAGAGAGAAAAAGCTGTCTTAAATATGATTAATAATTTGATCTAAAATGTAGATGTAAATCAGGGAGAGAGTTTACTTACACATTTCAAAGATACATAGATTTATGTGTTTTAATTGCACATTTTCAATATACAAAATTGCAGAAATAACTGTGGTAAAAATAAGCAACTTTAAAAACATTATATTTATCTTCAAAGCTGAAGGTCTAATTAATCTAAAAATTCAAAGTTACATTCCTTTGCATCAGAACATGTAAACTCTCAAAAATAAATCCAAGGATTAATTCCTCAACTCAAAGGAGGACAGTGAAGGAGGCAATTAATTCTCTTACTTTTCTTTTTCACTAAGCATGGTTTTAGACATGACTGTCAAACCATTGTTAGCCAGCATCAACCAGTTATTACTTATGAGAAGCTAAAAATAAATTGATTTAAAAGTTGCTTGTTAGATCCTGCTGATACTTGAAAATTCTCCTGATTAAATAAATGAACCAATAACATAGGTTTTTCCTGTTGGAGCCTTGGGGATGTGTTGCTTTGTATGTTCTAATTTAACAGTTTGGATAAAAATAAGTTTGCATCAAAATCCAATTTTATTTTCTAAATCAAAGCACCAGTTCAAGACTTTTAACTTGTTCTTTAAAAATGTGGCTTAAATTCTGAAGTGTGGTGGGTTGACGCTCGCTGGCAGCTAAGCCCCCAACCAAATTGCTCACTCAGTTTCCCCAGAGGGATGGAGGAGAGAATCAGAAGGGCAAAAGAGAGAAGAAAACTCCTGAGTCAAGATAAAGACAGTTTAATAAATTAAGGGGAAAGGAAAAAAAAAAAGAAAAAAAATTAAGTGATGCAAAAGCAGTCATCACTCACCACCAGCAGAAGAATGCCCTATCAGTCTCTGAGCAACGGCTACTTTGGAAAAACTCACTCTTAGTTTTACTGCTGAGCGTGATGTTACAGAGCATGGAATATCCCTTCCATCAGTTTAGGTCAGCTGTCTCAACTGCATACCCTCCCCACCTCTTGCCCATTCCCAGCCCACTGGAGAGAAGGGCAGACTAGAAAAGCAGAGAAGGCCATGGTGTTGCACAAGCACGGCTCAGCAAGAACTAAACCACTGCTGTGTTATCAACACTGTTCTGGTCACTAATCTCCATCCACACTGCTATGGAGAAAATTAGCTCCATCCCAGCCAGACTCGGTACAGAAAGGAAAAATGCAGTTTTGAAGCAAATAGTTGAAATATTCTGAAAACATAACAAAATATTAATATCTTAAAAATGAAAGCTTTCATTTGGAAAATTTTTTTAAAAAATTGTTCAGAATGGATTCACCCAGGAAAAGATCTTTCTTGGGTACAATTTTCATCTGAATGGATCATGCTTACTTAAGTAGTAAGGATCATACTTACTAGACACAGTGCTGGGCAGTCTCATCTAGCTTTGAGTTTAGCCATGCTTTGAGTAGGGGGCTGGACTAGATGACCTTGAGAGAACTCTTATGATCTATTGTTTCTTACGATTCTGTGATTTCAACTCATCTTAATACCACAGAGGCGAACCTCCCTTCGTATCTTTACTTCATGTTCACAGGTTTGTGCAGGCTCAAGTTACTAAATCTGGTTACTAAATATAGTAACTAACTTGCAGCAGTTATTAACGTGGAACATTTACTGACACAAATTTAAATTACTATTTGCTCTTACGTTCTGACCTCTAGAACAAGGTTTTGTCCTTACTATTATTTTATCAGCTCAGAGTTTTTCTGTTATAGTAAATATACCCCTTGACATTAAAATACATGAAACCACTTTGGTCCAACATAATTATTATTTTTTTTTCATTTTCACTTCACCAGTAACTGCAGTGGTTTCACACTCCTACACGCTTTTGTAAAAGCTGTTATTATGGTGATGTATTTCTCATGCTGTATTTTTCCGTATGCCTCTGTTACCACTGGTTTTGTCTCTCTTGTATAGTTAAAAATGCTCATAAGTGACCAGTATGGGGATACTTAACCAAGGAACAGCTGAGATTTTTCTTGCAGATTCATTTTTCTTTCACAGCTTGGTTTTACTTATTTGCCTGTGAACTAAATACTTAGTGTCTAATTTCACTTCTCAAGGTTTTAATCTGTTCTTGTCATTTTGCTGCTTCCTGTACTTCACATTCATTGGGGTGAAAAGTTTGCTGGTATTGTTTGCCAGCCTTGTTTATACATCACACCCACACCCCACCGCTGCATTGCAAAGAGCTCCATCTCTCCTAAAGCACCCAAGAAGCCTCAGCCTTTCAAATTGCTTCATCGACTGAAGATTAATGTTGCTCAGTGAAGGAGCAACAGCTCTTGGGTTTGCAATCTGCTGTTAGTGCTGGACAGAATGAGAACTCCACTTTCACCTGTGATTATTTTTTGTTATTTTATTTGTGACTGAGTTTCCAGGTCGATTATTGTTAAGACAAAGTAAAATGCATGGAACTGTGCAATATTCATTCAGCAGCCCTGAATGTAGCATATTCTTGAATATCAGAGCAGTGCTACAGTAAATTGCCTCTTTATTTGTTACAAGATTGCATACAGAGGAGAGACAGCAGAGCTAACGAGACTGTGCATATATATTGGTTACATTAGTAATGAGAAACAGCTACGCTAATTAACTCTGCTCCCTAATGAAATTAAATTCATGCAGTAAAAGACATTTATAATAAAGTCAATAAAAAAAACCCCCAAAGTATATAACTCTCTAATTCCTTCACTATAGCAGAGTGACATAAACAATATGGAACAGTAATCATTGACAGGAAGGAAGCAGGACTTAGTGTTGGTAAGCTGAGGTTGTTCCAGTTTCCACCTAAGAAAATAATAGCTTCCTTCCCTCATCCCTTCCTCTCCCTCAGACGTGCAGACTGGGAAATTAGCGAACTATTACCTTCAACTTTTTAAGTTAGTTTTGGGAAAAAGTCTTGATACCTTAATTTGCACATCTAAATTCCTTAAAAGCAATGGAAGCTCAAAATGTAAGGTTCAGTAGAAGACAGAAAGCAGCATTTTTCCCCCACTGAGCTCAAAATTATTTTCATTATTAAGACAATGATGACAAGGGCTGTTGACAGTTCCATTTTGCCCTGTAACCTTTCAGTCAACTTGCTTTCTGGTCCATCTAGGGGACAGTCACATAGTCTCCATTGTTGCCAGCTGGATGTTGACTTGGCCGTACCTCTTCATCTCGGTGTCAATCCATGTCGTTCCACCTGGCCAGCCTAGTCTGTCCATGCTCCTTCATAGTGCTAGTGAAAACAAAGGTCAGTTTTGGAGTCTGGGGTATCTAGTGGTTGCCCACTGATCATGGACTCTGATGGCAAGAAGCTATGTGTCTGTACAGTCTGTGTGGGTGGAGGCTTCTGAGGTTGTGGATGAATTTAATCTCATGGAGAACCAGGTGCAGGCTTTGTTGCACCCTCAGCTCCAGTGGCAGTACTGGTGGGGTCCTCTGGAGCTTCACAGCTGTGAGGACAGGTGATGCAGCAGGGATGGTCAGCAGAGAAACAAGGTCCTCCTTAGTCATTAGGCAGTTGATATCCAATGGAAGAGAGGTTGAGATGAGCCCACACCTGGGATCTGCTCCAAACGGAGCTAAGTATGGTGCACAGTTTATTCCTGAGTAGTGAGCTAAATTTTTAGAAAACTGCAAAAAGCGTATTTCTATAGACCAGTTCCATGAATTACTGTCTGCCATCCACTCCATGAGCATTTCTTTAAAGCTGCTGTTCAGATGCTCTGCTGCTTCTTGGTTTTAAGAGTGTCCTGGTTTTCTGTGCACCAAGCTGAGCTGAGGCCACAAATACTTTAGTTCTTGCATGACTTGAGTAATGAATTCTGTTTCATCTTGACCCTGCAATACAACAGGGACTCCAAAACTGAGAAAGATGTCAAGAGGCTGTAGAGCCACCTCAGCTGCTCTTTTTTTTTTTTTATTTGAGTGGACAAGAACACAAGATTTGGTGATGCAGTCTTGGCACATCTTTGTCCACTTCAAGCTGCCTAGACACATGGACTGCATATTGATAAAGTCAATTTGCCCCTGTGTTAAGTGCTTCTTGTTCAGAACAGATCAACAGCAAACTGTTCCAAGTGGTGCCTTTTTTTTTTTCTTGGCACACAGAAGAATTTGAAGCGCTCAACAGCATCTCCAGAGATGTTTGCATAGTTAGATGACAAGTGTTTTGTGACATGGTCATGGCTGCCAAGGCCAGTAGCCATATGTGCTTTATTGATGATGTCATATGTACCCTTGATGCTTGCATAATATGTGGGAGATTCCTCTTTTGTCTGCCCCCTCTTAAACAGCTTCTCAGTGTCTCCACATTGTAGAATTTCATATCTGAAATGAGGGAAATAACAAACAGTTTATTAGCAATAGTGCTGTGTATCTAAATGGGGAAAGCAGCAATGTATATATATATTTACAGTTAAAAAAATGAAACAGAAAGTGTAGGTTCTCCCTACTTACTTTGTAAGCAGATAGCATTCACGTATGAGTTTGACTTGAGATCCTGTTTTGTCTTCTTTATTTCAGCAATAGTTGCACGATACGCTGCCTTTGGGATCATGTACTTGGAGCCTTTCTTATACTTTTTATATAGTTGCTCTCTAAATTTAACTTCAAAGTCCTGAGGCATCTTCAGGAATGATTACTTAGCAAGTTGAGAAATCTGATTCAACTCCCTGCCTTTATGCACAACTGCTCTTGCACCAATTTCTGACGTATGCTACAGTCAGATTGTGAAACCAGTCATTTTGCAAAATGATTAAAATCTTTAGCCATTTCTCAAAATTACTTCCAGATATTTTGCAAAAGGACAGAAAATAGTAGGCAGGTATTATGCAAAATAGCTGTTCTGGTTTTGAACTTATTAGCTTAAAAGGCAGCAGAAAGAGTTGCTTTATTTCATTTTATTTCCCAAATTGTTCAAAACCTCACAATGTATCACAGAACATACTATATATTATCTTTTCTAAAATAGAGACTCTTGTGAGGTCAACTTTACTTCGTAGAATTTGCAGCTGTTTTTAATTTTTTAATTTTTTGTTTCATTGGATTGATATTTGAAACACCTGACCTTCCCCACTAAAACAATAGTGACGGTCATTTTGTGCAATGCTAGAAACCATTAGACATTTCAGATGATGGCCAAGTAAAGAATGGAGTCCAGTTCTGTAATAAAATGGCCATTACTTTTTGAAATGCCTAAACCCAGTCATTTTATGTGGCTGAAAGAGTAATTTAATGAAAGAACTGCAAATTTCCAATATCCCTCTTTTTTTTTTTTTTTTTTAAATAGCCACTTTCACAGTATCATCATAATATATACAGAGTGTCTGCTGTTTGGGTTTAAACTTCTGAAGGCCAGTTTACCACAGAGATAGTTTTATTCTCACAAGCTGAATTTAACTTAGAAATGGCTTTTCATTACGTGAAACTTCACGATGCTATTTCTAGCATATGGACACATTTAATATCTTGAGCAGATACTGATCCAGCTGCTCCTTCTGTAGCAAAGGACAGGAGTTGGGGGTCTGTCTCCATGTATGTGGAGTTCGCACCCATTCTTCTTTCTCTGCATGCAGCCCTGAGACTGAGAGGCTTTCCTGCTCTCCAAGGGTATTGTTGTCTCCCACAGGATTTCCCATCAATACAGATACGATCTGTTCTGCCTTTTCTTATTTTCTGATTTCTCCTGTGCTTTTGCAGCACCTGGCTAGTGGAGTCTCTGTGTAGCCTCACATCTGCTGAGGAAGGGCATTGGGAAGACCAAGGTCTATCTGCATTTCTTACCTTGTACTCCCCCGTGTCTCTGTTAGAGATCAGTGTCCTACCACTAGTGTATGCCTTCCTGCCAGAGCCACAGGCAGGTCATTGTGTTTCTTTATGCTGTTGACCTCTAAAACACATGAGAGGCTGTAAGCCCTTTGCCATGAGACTCCTTCACAGGCATGCAGCCCCTGCTGAGGACAAGTTAGGGTCATACATAGGAATTAAATAACTTGTGATTTTAACACGTATATGAACAGGATTGGTTACGCTGTATGGTCAGGAGGTACTCTTTGTAAAGTAAAAATTTAATTTTTTTAAAGTCTTGCCAAATTCAGATACAAAATGCTTTTCATTTACACGTGTATTTGCAGAAAGGACTGCTTAACTTCTTCAGCACATAGTCATTTTTTTTTTGTTAGCAACTTTATTACAGAGATGGGTTATAACATAGTGTTACAAAGGTATATAGTACCTGCAGAACACATGTAAGGTATTTTCTTCCACCACCAACGTTGCTGTAGGAGGAAACAGAAATGTACCATTTTCCATCTTCTCTCCTTCCACAAGGCAAAACTGCTTTGTCCATGTAGTTTTAAAACAAATCGGGACCAGAACAGTTTATTCCTTTCTTAACAACACACAATTAACTCGTAGTGAGCTACACATTCAAGTTGCCTCCTCCCATGTTGTGAAAGTCTCCGTAGTTCTCCAGCTACTGTCGGATCAGGCTGGTAGTTGTCTTCCTCTTTACCATGATCCTTTCAGGGCAAATCCCTTCTCAGAGTTTTATCACAGATCCACACACACTGTAAGATCACACATTTCTATCTTTACAACTTTTGGTGTTATATAGCATTACTCAGATGCTGACCTGAAAATACTCTGTCATAATCAGACCTCCTGAGAGATATAGAGGGGCTTCAAACAAGAAGGAAGACAGGGAAGAAAGACTATAGAAGAGATGAGATCCTATAAAGTAACCATTTTTGGTGGGACCAAAATCAACGAGCATAGAAGTAAAATTGTACAGGTACAGCAAGATCAACCAATAGACATTTGATTGCCATCTGATGAGCAAGAGATGTTAAAGGTAGACAGAAATGGAAAGATTCAGAAGTATGGAAAGGTGGACTTCAACACTCATGAGGAGAGACTGTCACTGGAAATTAATAATCTGAAAAGCTGTAATTTGTCAAATGATTAAAATATTATTCCACTGACTCTAGATGAAAAAATGTGACCTTATGTGGATGACAAGAAGAAGAAAGATAAATTAGCTATTGCTGTCTTGGATTATAGCAGTCAAAGATTTATACTCTTTTGGGGGATAGGTGTAAAGCAGCTGAGCTATGAAAGCCTGAATGTTTTTCACAGAATTATTTTACGGATTTTTTTTTCCTCTTTTCAAGTGGAATTCAATTCGATCTTCAGAGATAACAACTCACATTGCCTCAGTGAGATATAATACCTCAAGGGAGCCTACAAGAAAGATGGGGCGAGACTGTTCAGTAGGGCCTGTTGTAACAGGACTAGAGGTAATGGTTTTAAAATAGAGAGACATAGATTTAGATTGGATATTAGGAAAAAAATTTTTACAAAAATTTTTTTAAAAAATTTACAAAAATTCTACAGTGAGTTGTAGAACACTGGAACAGGTTGCCCAGAGAGGTGGTGGATGCCCCATCCCTGGAAACATTCAAGGCCAGGCTGGATGAGGCTCTGAGCAACCTGATCTAGTCAGGGATGTCCCTACTCCTTGCAGGGGGTTGGACTAGGTGACCTTTGAAGGTCCCTTCCAACTCTAACCATTCTACGATTCTATGATTCTATGAATAAGCTGTTTAGCTACACCAGATTTATTAGCCTTTTCCATCCGTTCAATTCAAGCAGTAAAATTTTCTTTTCTTCTACTAGTACTAAACGTATAGAATTGATTTCAAGCTAAAGACATGGTGAGTAATCAGTTACAAACTTCAGAATTGCACAAAGTCAACACAGGAGAAAAAAAAATCATTGTTACTTTGGAGACCTAAAATATTTGACTTTTTAATTGCTGTCTGAATGATCTAAATAAAATGATCCTCATTGGTAATTTTAAAATTGAACAATTCTGTAAATAAAAATACAGACTTTTGTTTGAACTTACAATGTTCATTTCAGTAACAATGTGTCATTTTTGTTATTGTAGACATTTTCATAACACATGAAAAAAAATAAAACTCTTCTACTGCAGTGATACCATCTCCAAAAGGTTATTTTTGAGAAAAAACTTATAAGAAAGAAATATTTATTGCTAGTTGTTTTTTAAAGAGTTGGTTTAATTGTTCAGTTAATTTAGAAAGTTATACTATACTGCTTTTCTCTTTGTGTTTCTATGTACCTTGTAAATACTCCTGAGTTTCCTCCTAGTGCCTTTGGCTTCATAAACTTTGATGTAAAAAAGTGAGACAGAAGAGCCCATGACCTTTCCTCCCTCTCCTGCAGGTGCATCCGCAACTCGCTAGCTAACACCATGAGGAAATCCCAGAGGTAACCTTCCAGTTTACCAGCTCTAGACACCAGCAGTGGTTCACCCCATTATTTCAGGGATCAGGTGTGCAGAGCCCTGTGCAGGTGTGCAGTGATGTTTCCAGGGCCCACTCTAACTTGTTGAGGAGTGGGATTACCACACTGCTACAGCACCGTGCTCTGCCAGGTCCAGGTCCGAGCACCTGCAGGAGGCTGATGCTAGCAGCAAGACAATCTGCTGCGGAGCATGCCCACCGTTTGCTTGAAGAGGCGGTTTCCACTCAGCACGAATGACAGCAAGTCCAGGCAGCTGAGGGCAGTTAGACTCAAAAATACTTCATTGTAGCTTTCTAACTGGTCAAAATCACTCACATGCTGTACATAGTAGGCCCTAAAGAGGTGATAGGGAAGGAAGCAAAGTATGATGACGCAGATGAAAATCAAGTTTTTCACCTGGGCCCAGAACTCCTGGTGTGACCAGAGGGAGGTGGAGAGCTTTCTTGCCACTTTTACTAGGATGAATATCTGCAGGCCCAAGAGGATACAAGTAATGCAGGCAACAGCTATAATTATGATGTAGTTCAGGGCTTTCACACTCTCCTGCTGTAGTTCTTTTTGGAATTTAAAACACGTTGTATCGTTGTATGAGCCTGAGCGTCCATACTCAAAGTACAAGACTGGCACCACAAAGACCATGACGAAGACCCACACAGCAGTGCTTGCCGCAATGGCATGCAGCTTCCTGTAAAACTCCACCTTGTCCTTCCATTGAAAGAAGATGAGCCACCGGATCACCAGCGTGATCACGTAGAATAGGAAGGTCAGGTACATGTGGATGTGCACCATTGCACTCACAATTTTGCAAAATGGCATCTTGAATATCCACTTCTTGTTGACATAGTAATGCAGGCGGAAGGGCACTGTGAAGAGGAGGAGGCTGTGCACAACAACCAGGTTAATGATGGCTGTAGTGGTCACGGACAGAGTGTTCATCTTGACCAGCACAAATGACATTGCGATGGACCCAATCCCACCTCCAGCAAATGCAACTGAGTAGGCAGTAATCAGGATGGCTCTTGTAGTGCTGGTGTGAGTGAAGGCAGAGAAGTCATCGCTGCTGTTCCTGCTCTCTTCAGTCATGTTCCTGAAATCTTCAATGTACATATTCTAGAAATGAAAGAATACATAAAGACTAAGATAAAGTAGGAATGAGCAGACCACCTGAAAAGCCAGTAGAGCTTTCCACCTGGATCTACTCAAGGGATAATCCTGGAATCTCACACCTGCCACAAGCTGTAATGTTATCCAAACATCCTCTATCCCAGAGAAAAACGTCTGAGAAGCCTGGGCAGAGAAGATGCTCTAGTCCTTAAGACATTGCTAGCCCATACCCCTTAAAACAAGCATGAGTTAGTAATATGAGGGAAGAAGAGATCCTTAGAGAAATTATGTGATTTTAATTATGTGGTACTTTTGAGGTCTCCATGTTATTGATTATCTCTTTGGAGCATCTGCATGCTTTTGGAGTGGAGATCAGAGCTATTGTTTGAATTCTGCTACTCATTCATCAGTTTATTTGCAGTACAAATTTGCCCTTCCCAGAGCCAGATAATAACTATATGTTGCTCTATCAAAGTTACAAATTGTAGTGAGAGCTGAGTTTTGCACCCATTACAGTCAACTCCTTCTTCTCCATGGGCTATCTGAGTAAGGGATTAAACACCATGGATACCCAGGCTCCATGGAGATCCTGCTCAGATCCTGCCAGACTGAGTGGCATGGGCAGTGCTGCTCTGGTGCGTAAGGCCATTTCACATCTAATATGTGGTAACTAGGTGTTACAAAATGGGCTGTTAGAAAACATTAGGAAAGGACATCCTGTGTTAGTACAAATAAGTCTGCCTGGCCTGAGCTGAGGCTAGAGGAAAGTTAATAGCAAGTTTAATAAGTATGTTATACATTTTTAATATATTACTATTTCAAAGAGAGATTAAATACAGAACCATAGAACGATTAAGGTTGGAAGGGACCTTTAAAGGTCATCTAGTCCAACCCCCCTGCAAGGAGCAGGGACATCTCCAACCAGATCAGGTTTCTCAGAGCTGCGTCCAACCTGGCCTTGAATGCTTCCAGGGAAGCATTCCACCTCTCCAGGCAATCTCTCCAGTGTGGAACCAGGGGGTTTTATCCTAATTGAGTTTTTGGAATTTTTCTTTTAAAACTGCAGTGTTGTTTACTTCACAAAGTAATTCCTCTATCTCTTTTTACAACTGGTGTTTCAGATTATTTTCATTTTTAGGTAGCACATACTGACAAAAGTTGGGAGGAGAAAAAGCTCTTTAGCAGTTCTCTCTTTTGTGGAAAAGAAGAAATACCTGTAACAGTTTTATAAACTGATTTTGCTCACTGTGGGGAATGAATATCTATCATGCATCTCAGATATTTTTTGTTGTTTCTTAGCAATGTTTCTAAGCATTCATCCATAGAGTAATCAAGATCTCTTTATACATTGAAAAGTCAGTTATTTTCCAGCTATCCCAATGCATCTAAAACTCCAGATATTTCATTGTAAAAAGTATTAATATAACTGCCATATATCAAATGGATGTGTTGGTTGCTGGGACTTCCTGAACTTTTCTGTTTGAAACTGCATTTCAGAGTTAGGTGGACAACTAATTCCAGTGTATTCTGAGAAGTAAAAGGGGTTTCAATTAAAGAGCTTTTTCTCAAAGGTGCTGCTGATTGACAGCTCTTGCGTCAGAAACCATGCAAGTTCCTTCCAGTTCTGTTCTTGTTTCTGAGATGTTGTGTTTCAGCCTTACAACTATGCAAGCCAGAAGGGATTAGCAATAGCTGTTCATCAGTTTCTCCAACTTGTTAAGCTTTGATTCTAAAATATGTCTCCAAGAAGTGACGTTATGGGACTGTTTTAATTTAAAATTTATATTTAAAGTTTTTAAAATGACACAGCCCTAAATGCAACACACTGGAAATGTGGGTTGGTGTGAGCAGCCCCAGCACCACGGCTGCACTTGGAGAGGAAGAACTCCTCGCAGTCACCCTTCCCAGCCCGTCAGTGAAACGTGAACTGAAGGCAGTAAAGAAAAGCTAAGCAGAAGTCAGATAACCGATATTTTCCTCAGACATTCCTATTGAGGGGACAGTGAGAGATCTATTTCTGTCTGCAAATAAGCAACTGAGACATGGAAATGCAGGTTTCTGCACAATTTTGCAGTCATTGTTAAATCCCTTCATTCTGCAGGAAATCTCATTTTCATTAGTCTTAAAAAAAAAAAAAAGCTACCAGCAGCTATGATATGAGATTATCAGCTCCCTGCTGCTACAGGCATCCCACTGAAATATCATTGCGTGATGAATACAGAGTATTGCATGACATGGTGGATGTTTCACAGAGGAAACGCTGCTTTCTGGTGAAATGAGGTTTCCTATTGTGCTGACATTCACATAGCTATAACCTACTGACCTGAAACACAACTAACAAATCCTTTGGCCAGAGTTTAACAGGAGGCACACGGAATGAGAATGAATGTAAGTCTTACAAGAGATTAATTAATTATATAACATAAGGCTGTATACTGAGCCTCACTGGAAACATGAGTTACAGAAGTCTCCAAGAGCCAGAAAATATCCCACAGCAGAGGAGGAATGACAGAAGAGACCACTAAGAGTAGTGTCAAGCTACTTAAGAAATAGTCTTCCCTCGTGCTGCTTAGCCAGCTGTAACAACATTGCTTCAGTACTGACTCCAGCTTGCTTAAAACTAGCTTTTTAAACTATCTTATCATTACCTTGCATTTTACAACATGACCGTACCCTGGTCACAGAGTTACAGTTCAGTCTCATCCCTTTTATTTCCTTCCCACACACCCTCTGGACCCAAATAATATCTGAAGCACCAAGGAACTCCTTCAGGATAGTACCTTGCCTCACCCAGGAGGCTTCCCTTCATGCACACGGCTGTTAGCTCTTGCCATCTGTAAGAATGGAAGGAGCGTGGAGGGGACTTACCTCATTGCGCACCCAAAGGCAGATAGTTTCCACTCAGGGAGGTGTTCTTGGTTTTGTGCCTTCCTACCCCCTCTAGCTACTGCCAGTTTAGTGATATTGCTCAAGTTTTGGAGCAAAGCTTGGTCTTCCTCTGTGTTAAGCCTCTCATCACTTGGCTAAACTTCTGCCGGATATGTGCTTCGAACAGGCATGAGGCAATGATGGGCAACCACTTCATTTGAATGCCAGAGTGGTTAAAGGGAGACCTGTCCCCAAGGGCTTGGGGACAACTGCCAAAACAGCTGTGTTTTAGTTTGGCAAAGGAAGTAGATACTGGGTCCTTCCAGAAATATGATCAGCAAAAAGATTCTTATGCATTCAAGATTCATCAGTTATCAGTGTGGATAAGACCATCACATCTGTTTCCTGTGACCTTCTGCATAGCACAGTCCGTGGGACTTCCTTGGACTGCTCTCTTCAGGCCAGCACATGTAATTTATGAAAATGATTCAGTCCCTGCTAAAATTTTCCCAGTGAAAGAATATTCATTCCAACCTTCAAGAACTTGTTTCTGTTTTACCTTACTGTTAATTATCCTACTGGTGAACCATATTTCTAGACACAATTTGTACAACCTCAGCTTCCAGGCATAGTATGTGCTTTTCGTTTTGCCTTCAGATTTAAAAACCCTTTGTCAAATTTTGGCTTTCTCTACAGATACCTGGAGATAAGTAGAGATAAGAGACAGAAGATACTTATTTTCTCTTCAACCCAGTGGTACTTGTGGCTCCTCAATGAAATGCCTCCATTAGCATTGTGCTCCTATTTGGTTGTTAGATTAACAATTTGAAATTTGGAAGTCGTAAAATGCATGTTGCTAGTTTGCACCTGACTTAGCAATCCAGATCAGCCTTCCCAGTCAAGTTCATCAGTCACTATTATGTTACATCAACATTATATCAATTTATTAAAAAAAAAAAAAAAAGCACTTGGAAAAAACAATGACACTTACCATCTCAGTCAAACAGTCTGCTCTGCTCTCTGTATAACAAGTGTTTGCAAAAGTTATCCCCCAATATACATCTAGTGAGGGACTGTTAGGCTTCACACAGATTTTCATGTGTTCCAACAGCTGGGTTCTACAGAAGAAGAATTTGCAGCCTGCATGCACCCAACTGAGAAGCTTCATTTAAATTTGGAGGGGAAAAAAGACCAATTCAAATTAAAGATTTCTATTTTTAGCAGACTTAATAAAATGAGTGTTTGTCAGAACTGACATTTCTGCATTGAACTAGACTAGGTTGGAGGCAGTACAAAAGACAAATATTAGAATCATAGAATCACAGGATAGTTTGGGTTGGAAGGGACCTTCAAAGGTCATCTAGTCCAACCCCCCAGCAAGAAGCAGGGACATCCCTGACTAGATCAGGTTGCTCAGAGCCTCATCCAGCCTGGCCTTGAACGTTTCCAGGGATGGGGCATCCACCACCTCTCTGGGCAACCTGTTCCAGTGCTCTACAACTCTCATTGTAAAAAATTTTTTCCTAATATCTAATCTAAACCTACCTCCTTCTAATTTAAACCCATTACCCCTTGTCCTATCACAACAGGCCCTACTGAACAGCCTCTCCCCATCTTTCCTGTAGGCCCCCTTGAGGTATTGGAAGACCACTATCAGGTCTCCCTGGAGCCTCCTCTTCTCCAGGCTGAACAGCCCCAACTCTCTCAGCCTGTCCTCATAGGAGAGGTGCTCCAGCCCTCTGATCATCTTTGTGGCCCTCCTTTGGATCCTCTCCAACTGGTCCATGTCCTTCTTGTGTTGGGGGCTTCAGAGCTGGACACAGTACTCCAGGTGGGGTCTCACGAGAGTGGAGTAGAGGGGCAGAATCACCTCCCTCGACTGCTGGTCATGCTGCTTTTGATGCAGCCCAGAATGCAGTTGGCCTTCTGGGCCGCAAGACCACATTGCTGGCTCATGTTGAGCTTCTCATCTACATCACTCCCAAGTCCTTCTCTTCAGGGCTGCTCTCGATCCATTCTCCGCCCAGTCTGTATTTGTGCCTGGGATTGCCACGACCCAGGTGCAGGACTTTGCACTTGACCTGGTTGAACTTGATGAGATTGGCATGGGCCCACCTCTCCAGCCTGTCCAGGTCCCTCTGGATGGCATCCCTCCCCTCCAGCGTGTCGACAGCACCACACGGCTTGGTGTCATCAGCCAGTTTGCTGAGGGTGCACTCTATCCCACTGTTCATGTCGCTGACAAAGATGTCAGAATTCTCAAATTGTGAGAATATTAAATTTTATGG
Source organism: Tetrax tetrax (assembly GCA_009806455.1). Taxonomy (NCBI): domain Eukaryota; kingdom Metazoa; phylum Chordata; class Aves; order Otidiformes; family Otididae; genus Tetrax; species Tetrax tetrax. The sequence goes on along the minus strand of WHYT01017409.1, from coordinate 318,565 downwards.
TTTTCCTATTGGTGCACTTGGAAAATGGCATCTGGGCAACTATGAATTACTAACTGAATTGGGACTCTCCTCCTCCCGACAGGAAAAGGTAGCTCAACAAATGTCAAATCGAGTGCTATTTACTTCTGTAGATATCATGCATATATTTATGAGTAAATCTAGAAGTGTCACGAGATCGTGATTGTAACGGTATTTAATGAATTGGGAATAAAATTATTTATTTTCTATTTATTAATGGGAATGAGGGCATGCGGAAAAGGCCCTGGAGGAGACTTCGACACAATGTTAACATCCTGGTACGATGGTCTAAAATGCAATCTTTTAGTGGGTGAACTGAAAAATACATATATATTATTATATTGCAAATTTTTATTTTTCTCTGAAATTTATTAATTTCTCAAAAATTCTCTGACAAAGACAAGGCTGGTCCCAATACCAACTGCTGAAGAACACCACTTGTCACCAGTCTCCACTTGGACATTGAGCCACTGACCACAACTTTTCTCCATTTCTAAAGTGGATATTGTGTGGGACAGTGTCAAATGCTTTGTACAACTCCAGGTACATGACATCATTTGGTCATCCCTTGTCCATAGATGCTGTAATCCCATCATAGAAGGCCACCAAATTGGTCAGGCTCGATTTGCCCTTAGTGAAGTTGTGTTGGCTGTCACCTATCACCTCATTATTTTCCACATGCCTTAGCATGATTTCCAGGAGAATCTGCTCCATAACCTTGCCAGGCACAGAGGTGAGACTGATTGACCTGTAGTTCCCTGGGTCTTCCTTGTTCCTCTTTTTTAAAATGGAGGTTATGCTTCCCCTTTTCTAGTTAGTGGGAACTTTACCAGACCGCCACAACTTCTCAAATATGATGGACAGTGACTTGACAGCTTCATCCGCCAGTTCCCTCAGGACCCATGGATGCATCAGGTGCTGTGGACTTGTACACCTTCAGGTTCCTTAGATGTTCCCAAGCCTACCCTTCTGCTACAGTGTGCGGTTCTTCATTCTCCCAATCCTTGCTTTTGCCTTCTGTGACTTGGACGACATAGCTAGAGCCCTCGCTGGTGAGGGGCAAAAAAGTCATTGAGTACCTCAGCCTTCTCCATGTCCTGGGTAACCATGTCTCCTACTTTCTTCTGGAGAGGGCCTACATTCTCCATGGTCTTCCTTTTATTCCCGATGTACCTACAGAAGATTTTCTTATTGTCCTTGACATCCCTGGCCAGATTTACTTCTGCCAGGGCTTTAGCCTTCCTCACCTGATCCCTGGCCACTCGGACAATCTCTCTGTATTCCTCCCAGGCTACCTGTCCTTGCTTCCACCTTCTCTAGGCTTCCTTTCTATTTTTCAGTTGGTCCAGGAGCTCCTTGTTCATCTATGCAGGCCTCCTGGCATTTTTGCTCAACTTCCTCTTTGTTGGTATGCATCGCTCCTGAGCTTGGAGGAGGTGCTCCTAAATATCAACGAACTTTCCTGGGCTCCTCTTCCCTCCAGGGCCTTATCCCATGGCATTTTGCCCAGCAGATCCCTGAAGAGGACAAAGTCTGCTCTCCTGAAGTCCAGAGGAGAGAGCTTGCTGCATGCCCTCTATTTATCAAAAGTCTGTTTAAAATGTGCATTTATTTCACAAATGCCCTTGTTTAGCCTCAGAGATGCTTTGTGTTGAGAGCATTGTAGTTGCTTTTTAATTGCTCTAATTCCGTGCTGTGTTACAGTAATGTAGGCTACGTCACTAGAATAATTGCAGAATTCTCTTATTTAAAAAAAAAACACATACACCTGAAGCTTGAAGTATAAATGTCTGCTTAGAGGAAAATATTACAAATTAAAAATATGAAATATCAAATGGGTACTTACATTTAGATATTGATTTTTTTCAAACATTTTGTGATTCCTCCAGTTCTTTCACTAGCTCATCGACTCATGTCTTGCAGGCTGTGCCATCATTATGCTGATACTTTTTAGTTTAAATCCAGTCTATTGAAGAACAAATGGGATGGAAAAACATGTTGGGTTAGTCCTCTTTTGTTCAAGATTTTTGCTGGTTTTACACAAAAATTTAAACATGGAAACTTCCTAAAAATAATTATTTACTGTCCTAGCTGCATCTTATCAAAGAGAAAAAACTTACCCTTCTGGTCTTTACAAAGATTGCATGATATTAAACACACACACGAAAATGGGTGAAAACAAAATGAATTGCTTTCCAATTTTAGGAGGCAGTGTACAACTACAGGATAGGAATATGAAAAAGGATGAAGTAATGTTTTCCTGTACTAGGAAATTATAAATAACAATGATAAAAACAGTTGTGCAGAAAAGCTTTAAAATATGTTCAAAATAAAACAATTGGATACTTTTTTTTTTCTAAAGCTGCAAACATTGTTTTAAAAGTACTGAAAACCAAGGCTTTTGCTCATTCTGTGTATACTTACAGATGGGACTTTATCTCCACTCTTCAAGTGTTTACTTGGCTCTTCATTTGCTGTAAGCCCTAAGAACAAGAAGGAAAACATCGATATTTTCAAGAGTCATTGCCTTCCTTCCTTCTTTGAGCCTACAATGAAGCAACAACTATGAGCCTCAGCTATGTGAGGGCAGGGCTGCCCATATGCACACACTTTCCTGAAGATTTTTAGTTGCATGACATGATCCCCTAATTTGCAGCTATTTCTTAGCCATAGAAGTCTTCAAAGCCTCTCATTTATGAACAGTTACATTCTTCTACTGTCTAAAATGATAAAATCTACACACAGATGTAAACCACACAGATCACAAAGAAAGACACTTGTTTCGAAAGGTCCCAATCCCTCCCCAGATTGGAAGGGATAATTTGAATGAGTGTTTTGAGAAAATAGGGTAGAACAGGAGCAAAATACAATCTATATTGTAACTGACTAAGTGTGAGTTTGGACATGGTTAGAGGATTGACATCAAAGTGCAAGGAATGAAACGAAGCTCACCCTAAAGCCCAGCACTGTGTCTCAGCCCTGCTTTATGCCAAGATTGTAGCTTAGCATCTGGATCTTGGGACTCAGTGCCATTGCAACATCTATACAGGGCTAGCAAAATGAAAGGAAGATATTTTATTAAAAAAAACATTAGCCATGTCAGAATTGAAGGCCCATCAGCAGTGATAGTTTCTGTGTGGTCTGTATGGTAAAAGATGTCTTACTACAGCACTTTTTCTCTGTGAGGAGTTTGCAAGATCAGTTTTGCCCTCCTGCAGGCTTAACTAATTTCTATCAGAACACACAGTTATATTTGAGTATAGTAGTTCTGAAACCAAGAATATTAACATTCTACATTTACTTATCATCTTACATAAGAACACTTTAACTGACTACATCCTGTTGCTTCATATTTGTTTAAAAAAACACAAGGGGCGTGTAGTACCACAGTAGTTCTAATGGCTGAAGAGCTGTTCAGATCATGATCATAATAATAATGCTTAGCTCTTACCTAGTACCTTTCTGCAGTTGATCTCAAAGCTCTGCCAAAAGGCATACATACCATTCTCCCCATGCTACAGCTAAAAAGCTGAAACCTCCCAGGCAAAGCCAGATATAAAGCTAAGATATCCTTAGATCAAGTTCAGTACCTGCTCAAGTTAGTCATGTTCTCTTGACTTCTTGGTCTTGTTCTGGAATAAATACATCACAATTAATAGTGGGAAGAAAGTCAAGGTATCTTAAAGACGTGCAGGTAGCATCTGAATGTGTGGGGTTTTTTGAGTTATATGATATTGTTGATACATACAATAAGTTAATACATCTGCTAATGTATATAATATTGACAATATATATTGTTGATACATATAATAATTACATAACATATAACTTATATAATATTGTTGATAAATAACAATGTTGTTTTCCCAGGCAATCATCACAAGTGGGGCTTTCCAGATTGACTTTGTTCCATATGTTTGCATTCTGCAAATCTTCAATCCTTGCACTGACGCAGGATTAAAACAGATATTGAAATACCAGAGTATGATCTGGGAGAGACACCCTCATTATCTTTGTTTGTCTCTAAGCCGTAGTTGGTGTCAAGCTCTATAAAGGTAGAGACAGATTTAATACACATAATTGCAATTCATTTTCCCTGCTAAATTGATGCAATTTCTCCCAAGATTTAGCAACAGCATGTATAATCTCTAGAGTATGTTTCTCTCACTGTGGTTCAAAGAATAGATTCCAGACTGGTATGTTTAGATTTTCACCAGTAATGTACTGAGCTGGTAGCAGAATGTGATTATTTTAGAACATCACACACGAGCTGAATATAAACATAGGTGCTAGAAATGCACATATTTTGTAAGTTTTGAGTAATTGCTGATGGTCTTAGAAATACTGCAAAGTCTAGAAGAATGATAGTGGGTCTGCACAGTTCCTCTGTATCACCTGAATCAGACCTTCACCTAGTTTGAATTTGCATTATAGCAACAGTTTCATGGGCCAAGGCTGTTTAATAATAGTTGAGAATCTGGCCTAGATTTCAAGGACTACTTGTCCTGATATCTGAGTAGCATCAAGCCTCCTTTACCCTGGATTGCATGAAAGGTCCTTGAGAAAAAAAAGAACTATGTTCTTTATGCTCAGGCATAATACATGCTGTTAGTGATTTTTCAGCTATTCCAAACTCAAGAGACGTACAGAAAATAACCATGGCAACCCAGATGTTTTGTTTTTCTACATTTATTGCACCAAGACTCAAGGACTTGGAGTGCTAATTCAGAAGTGGACCATACAGAGTGGTAAGAGGCATGTAGGTGTGGTGATTGGGTTCTATGGAAACCTGCTCTTCTCCTTCACTCATGTAGGTGGCAAAAAACCAAAAATAAGATCCACCTGCACACCTTAAATTCACTGTGGGTTACTTGACTCTTTTAGTTAATTGAGGGTAAAGCTGAAGTGACAGTCCTGAAAACACTGAGCTGATGCTGATAGCAGAGAATCAGGCCCCCAGAGGGGTCTCTAAACCTGCGATTGCTAAGGATGAGTTTTTAAACATTCCCTAAAGTGCGAGGGACAGTTACCTGAAAAAATTAGCTTTGCTGGACAGTTGATCGGACTTCTGTCAGCCAGAAAACTCTGTTCGAAGTAGTAAATTATTCATTAATGATATAACTTTATTTTACACCAGAAGAGCTAGACCCTGCTCCCAATTACATTAATGAAATAATCAAGAATTGAATTATCGAAAAACTATTTCAATCCTGGTTGCTATCCTTCTTGGTTCCTTGTATATATTCAGATCCATCACATAAACATCATTTACGTTAATAAATACAAGCCTGTTTATTACCAGTCAAGGCATTGTCCCATGGTTATGTATTAGTCTCACAGCAAGCCATGAGCCTGAATCTCCTCTCTAGTGTATAATTTTAATACTGTCCAGTTCCAGTTTCACCAATGACACCTCTGTCTGAGTCTGTCGGGACAGCAGATCAAGGCCCTGCTTTTTCAATTTTCCCTTTGATTTGTGCCTGAATATAAATCAGCCAATCACAACTATGGCATGAAAACAGGTTCCTCTGAAAGTGCCTTCCAAAATCCTGCAGTAGAAATATCAGGTCAGATTAAGCAACGTTCAGTTTCCTGACAACTGATATGATATAATCTATCCTTTCCCAAACTGGGGAAGATCCCATACTGCCCTGTATGTTTGACTGAAAGAGATGGTTTTAGTAGATGTATCTGTGGGCTGACCAATGCCAAGTGCTGGCCACCTGTTCCTCAGGTCTTTTCTGATGAAGGATCAGAGCAGTGTCCTCAAGCAAGGGCAGTGTCCACTTCCTAGGTAAAAGGGTGAGATACAGGCAGAGCACCGTCTGCTACATCTTGCCCTCCTTACACAAAGCCCAGATCTGCTCAGTCCCTCCCAGGGCCAGCTATGGGCCTGGGCCTGGTATGTAAGACTGGCTGTATCAGTTATTAAGCTGTAATTGTGACAGGTTAATTGTAATGTATCATTAAGTAAAAGATCAGCTGCTAATATGAATAGCTGAAAGGCAGTATGTAGTTAGAGTAACTTTTAACTGCTACCAACAAAATTATATTTTTGACTCATCTTTCTAATGTGCCTTACTATTTCAAGTACCTGAGTAGAAAGATATTAATTGTCTACAAAAGGAAAAATGTTCAGTATCAATAACAGCCAAAACCATTTTGTAGATAATAGCTCTCTTAAAATGTCTCTATCTGGGTTCTGAAACGATTTGTGGCTGTCACCCAGGTGGTGCAAGGCATCCTATGAGTGTGAAATACTGCCTGTGACACATCTGAAAGAACTTTTTGGAAAAGTATAGGGAGGAAAATGTGACTTGCAATTCCTCGTTTGACACATCTTTGCTCAGCAGAGATATAAATTAAAGCTCCTCTGAAAAGTGGAAATACATCTGGCGGCCTCCTCCTAGTTCCCTTCTCTAACTTAGGGGGAAAAAATACCCACTTTGTAAGTTACTATCCACAGGTACTATTGCTCAAAAGAAATTTGCTTAAAAGTACATGAAGCAGAGCGGCATGGAGAAAGTCTGTTTCCCCTTCAGTCTATCTCACTACCTTTCCCTCCTTTGGAAGCACCAAAATTGCACCTCATTCCATGCTGAAGTATAGCATATTGTATTGGGTTTGCGTTCCTAGGCTTTGGTAGCAAGGAGGCTACAGGGGTGGCTTCTGTGAATAGCTTCTAGAAGCTTCCCCTATATCAAAGCCAATGACAGCTGTCTCCAAGATGGACAAGCACTGGCCAAGGCCAAGCTCATCAGCAACAGTGGTACAGCCTGCAGGATAACATATTTAGAGAAGGGGTAAAACTGTTGGGGGAACAGCAGCTGGAGCGAGGAGTGAGAATATGTGAGTGCAACAACTCTGCAGATACCAAGGTCAGTGAAGAAGGAGAAGGAGGAGCTGCTCTGTGTGCTGGTGCAGCAATATCCCTGCAGCCCATGATACAGCCCGTGGTGAGCCAGGCTGTCCCCCTGCAGCCACGGAGGAGCAGAGATTCAGCCCGTGGAGGACCCCACATTGCAGCACCCCACACTGGAGCAGGTGGATGCCTGAAGGAGGCTGTGGCCCTGTGGAGGGCCCACACTGGGGCAAGTTTGCTGGCAGGACCTGTGGACCCATAGCAGACCCACACTGGAGCAATATATTCCTGAAGGACTGCACCCCATGGAAGGGACGCACGCTGGAGTAGTTCATAAAGAACTACAGCCCATGGGAAGGCCTCAGGTTGGAGAAGCTTATGGAGGACTGTCTCCTGTGGGAGGGACTCCATGGTGGAGCAGGGGAAAAGAGTGAGGAGCCATCTCCCTGAGGAGGAAGGAGTGGCAGAGACAACGTGCGATGAACTGACTGCAACCCCGATTCCCCGTCCCCCTGCACCGCTGGCAGGGAAGAGGTAGAGAAAATCAGGAGTAAAGTTAAGCCCAGAAAGAAGGGAGGGGTGGGGGAAAGGTGTTCTTAAGATGTGGTTTAATTTTTCATTATCCTACTCTGATTAGATTGTTAATAAATTAAGTTAATTTTCCCCAAGTTGAGTCCATTTTGCCAATTACAGTAATCACTGAATGACCTTTGCCTGTCCTTATCTCGATGCACAAGCTTTTAATTATATTGTCTCTCCCCCATCTCCCTGGGGAGGGGGAGTGAGTGACTGCTGCGGCTGGCTGGGGCTAAACCATGACACATATCAATAAAAACATCTCAAATTTCTATTCAGCTCTTACCATAATCCAGATCTTTAAACAGAGAAGTACTGCAAACAAAACAGAACCTAAATCCACATCAAAATCTGCTGTACTTCTTTAACAGTGTGTGTGGGAGGGATCACAAATCTAGAAAACAACTGTTCTAACACTGATAATTTGCCCAACTTTCTCCACACCTGCTTCTGTTTTCTACTGGCACTCTACTTTGGCCTTGCTGTTTCTGACTGAGGACCGGAGGAGCAACCAGAACTGCCTACAAAAATACCTGCACAGACTGCAGTCTAAATGGATCTTTGTGAGAAGGTGTCTTACTTATTTTTAACAACTGCAGATTTCCAACAGTCTATCACCAATTTTAATATTATCTTGTTCTGTAGGATTTTACTGCTTTGAATCTGTCGCATGCCAGTAGGTTTTTCAGGAGATACTCCTTTCATCAGGAATCCAGCACAGCAATTCACTTGTTATTGGAGCTTGCTCTCACTAAGATAAAAAAAATGGAGAGGGGAGCTGATTGACAAGGAGATGCATTTCTCCTGCCATAAGGATGACATTAGACTGCAGAGAATGAAATAATATATGGAGTACCATGCTGACCCTACATGCATATATGCCTTTCTGAGAAGAAAAAGCCCTTCCCTTTACCTGACAAGACAGTGCTTATGCTAAAATTTGTTTGAACTCTGTACTAGCCTCTCACTAATTGCCTGTTGAGGCAGGTAGCATGTTGCAAGGAAGAATATTCTTTTTAAAAAGGTTACAGCACAAGTCTGTTGCTACTCACCCTCAAAATGTTCACTGCAATTGCTAACGCTGTTTTATTCTCAGAGGGTTTATTTCATTTGGTTTCTGACTGTGGAGGTAATATAAACTCTATCACCAGCTGTGTAGAAAAAAATCATTTTACTGATGATCACTTTGATGCTAACTGTACACATACAGATCTTTATGAAATCTAGTATGCTAAAATGTGTTATCTGTGTTGACAGAGGAACAAACCTCCCTGCATTAGTCTAAGAGGGTCTGCCTAGGAGCAGTACAGAAAGCAAAGCTTAATGCTAGTGCTGCTAGATTGATAATTAAGATGCTTTCCTACCTCAGCATAAGCACAATGAAATACATGACTGCTACCACAGCTGAATTAGACAGTAATTCAGGATTCCTCCTATCTCTTTCAGAAATGAGGAATTTACTGCAAGGGAATTGTTCCACACTGCATTCATACAGTACATTGATTTGCAAGGGCCTTTCCTGCTCAGCACAGCTAAAGACTGCATAATGGAATGAGGGGCTGTATGCATGCAAGTGCTCTGTTGTTTGGGCTGAAATGGTTCATTTTGCTGTTAAATCAGGAGGTTTCTGCTCTGAGCTAATGATGAGGATTTGTGCTAAATTAATATCTTCAGTGCATTTGCCAAAGTGTGAAGTTAATTGTCTTAGGAATAAGCTCATTACTGGTGCATTTTTTAAGACTTTTGCCTATTTGAAGTTCAGCTAAAGCATTTAAGAATGCAGCTAGAGAGTCCAGCCAGGAGCAGCTGTAGAAACACCTATGATAAGGGCTGCTCTTCTGGGGTGTGGTAAGAGTACCCACACCTATCTTTTGTCCCACTGTCCCTCTAAGTTGATTTCTCTTAACCTCTCTCCCCATTTCATTGACACAGGACTCCCCAGAAAATCTTGGGCTGTGTTGCTTGTGGCCATAATGCTGTTTTGCCAGCCCAAATCTGCTGATTTTGTTTTGGAGCGCCCTGTGCTGCGGTGTTGCACAGGACACCATGCCACTGGGCCCCTACTCTTTGTTGGTCTCTATAGAATTGAAAGCAATAAACTATCAATTAGCTTCCCTGTCTAACTTCCTTCTTGTAATTTCATCAGGTTATTTGATGTTCTGTACATATTTCTGATCATTGGCAAGCATAAGCACCAAATATTTTATATCATTATTCACTACAGCTCTTATGAGCTCTTCTTAGCTTAAGACAGACTGACAGGACAGTCCTGTATGATATTATGAGCCTTACGTGATAGATGTACAGGAAAAAAAAAAAGTAAAATCTGTGTGGAGTCAGTGGAGCATGGGAGAGAGAAGCCCAGAATAGTACAAACATAAGTTGGTACAATAGTGCGTGATGCTCCAGGGAAACCTTACAGCAGTCTTCCAGTACCTAAAAAGGGGCCTACAGAAAAGACGGGGGGAAACTCTTCAGCAGGGCCTGTTGCAATAGGATGAGGGGTACAGGTGTTAAAATAGAGGGAGGTAGATTCAGATTAGATATTAGGAAAATTTTTTTTACAGTGAGGGTGGTGGAACACTGGAACAGGTTGCCCAGAGAGGTGGTGGATGCCCCATCCCTGGAAACATTCCAGGCCAGGTTGGATGAGGCTCTGAGCAACCTGATCTAGTTGGAGATGTCCCTGTTCCTTGCAGGGAGGTTGGACTAGATGACCTTTGAAGGTCCCTTCCAACACAAACCATTCTATGATTCTATACCCTGTGCAGAGATGAGCTCTGATCCCAAAGCAAAATAGCCACAGTAGGGCAGTGACATGCCCTTTAGCTTCTCAACAGCACTTATTAGACTGGCCATAACAACATTGGTTAGACTGGCCTCTCTAGTCACATTGCTTCTGGTTCTCAAGTTACGACATTAAGCACCAATTCAAATACATTTTCACAGAAAATGTATCTCCCAAACAGCTTTCCTTTTGATATCAGTGATGTTAAGAATTTGAGGAGATTAAGAAAATCAAGTACACAGTTAATGTGTTTAATTGCATCACCGAAGTGGAAATGAGAAGCATCAACTCACAGAGGAGAGATTTCCACTGCTGGCTTTCTTTTCTCTTCGCACCATCAAATCAGGATCATCACTGAAAGTGATTCAATGATTTCTACAGCCCTCATGGTGAGAGATCTCACCATTCACTGCTAAGTACCATTAGCACAACAAGAAGTGCAGATAAAGCAGTATCCACTCCAGATTTTCCTTATGCCTCTTACTTCTGCTAAAACTCTTTTTTCCCTTAATTTCACTTAGGAAGAAAGATTTTCCTCTGTTCAGTGAGCTGACAATAAAATAATAAATTCTGCACAAAAAAAAAACCTATCTCCACTTAATTTTCAGATTCGGTTTTCCCTAGACAAGGTGCTGGGCATCTGAGCTCATCTTGTTCCCACACTTAAGATTATCCTCACATGACCTTAATTTCAGCTGTGTACCAGAGATCACTTCCAGGTTAGGAAGAAGTTGATTAATCAGAGAATTATAGAATCGTTAGGGTTGGCAGGGACCTTTAAAGGTCATCTAGTCCAACCTCCCTGCAAGGAACAGGGACATCTCCAACTAGATCAGGTTGCTCAGAGCCTCATCCAGCCTGGCCTTGAATGTTTCCAGGGAAGGGGCATCCACCACCTCTCTGGGCAACCTGTTCCAGTGTTCCACCACCTTCATTGTAAAAAAATTTTTCCTAGTATCTAGTCAAGTGAATCTACCTTCTTTTACTTTAAAACCATTAAGCCTTGTCCTATCACAACATGTTCTGCTAAAACGTTTGTTTCCATCTTTCTTATAAGTCCCCTTTAGGTACAGAAAGGTTGCTATAACGTCTTCCCAGAGCCTCCTCTTTTCCAGGTTGAACAACCTTAACACTCTCAGCCTTTCTTCACAGGAGAGGTGCTCCAGCTCTCTGATGATCTTTGTGGTCCTCCTCTGGACTCTCTCCAACAGGTCCACGTCCTTCTTATGTTGGGGGCTCCAGAGCTGGACTTAGTACTCCAGGTGAGGTCTCACCAGAGTGGAGTAGAGGGGAAGAATCACCTCCTTCAACCTGCTGGCCACAGTTCTTTTGATGCAGCCCAGGATGTAGTTGGCCTTCTGGTCTGTAAGCGCACGTTGACTGCTCATGTCCAGCTTTTCATCCACCAGTACCCCCAAGTCTTTCTTGTCAGGGCTGCACTTAGTCCTTACATCCCTCAGCCTATATTGATACCAGGAATTGCCCCGACCCAGGTGCGGGATCTTG
>WHYT01017409.1:251953-296571 GCA_009806455.1 Tetrax tetrax | reverse complement strand
AGGAAAAAAAAAAAAAGTAAAATCTGTGTGGAGTCAGTGGAGCATGGGAGAGAGAAGCCCAGAATAGTACAAACATAAGTTGGTACAATAGTGCGTGATGCTCCAGGGAAACCTTACAGCGGTCTTCCAGTACCTAAAAAGGGGCCTACAGAAAAGACTGGGGGAAACTCTTCAGCAGGGCCTGTTGCAATAGGATGAGGGGTACAGGTGTTAAAATAGAGGGAGGTAGATTCAGATTAGATATTAGGAAAAATTTTTTTACAGTGAGGGTGGGTGGAACACTGGAACAGGTTGCCCAGAGAGGTGGTGGATGCCCCATCCCTGGAAACATTCCAGGCCAGGTTGGATGAGGCTCTGAGCAACCTGATCTGGTTGGAGATGTCCCTGTTCCTTGCAGGGAGGTTGGACTAGATGACCTTTGAAGGTCCCTTCCAACACAAACCATTCTATGATTCTATATAGGAGATATTCTGTGCAGAGATGAGCTCTGATCCCAAAGCAAAATAGCCACAGTAGGGCAGTGACATGCCCTTTAGCTTCTCAACAGCACTTATTAGACTGGCCATAGCAACATTTGTTAGACTGGCCTCTCTAGTCACATTGCTTCTGGTTCTCAAGTTACTACATTAAGCACCAATTCAAATACATTTTCACAGAAAATGTATCTCCCAAACAGCTTTCCTTTTGATATCAGTGATGTTAAGAATTTGAGGAGATTAAGAAAATAAAGTACACAGTTAATGTGTTTAATTGCATCACCGAAGTGGAAATGAGAAGCATCAACTCACAGAGGAGAGATTTCCACTGCTGGCTTTCTTTTCTCTTCGCACCATCAAATCAGTATCATCACTGAAAGTGATTCAATGATTTCTACAGCCCTCATGGTGAGAGATCTCACCATTCACTGCTAAGTACCATTAGCACAACAAAAAGTGCAGATAAAGCAGTATCCACTCCAGATTTTCCTTATGCCTCTTACTTCTGCTAAAACTCTTTTTTCCCTTAATTTCACTTAAGAAGAAAGATTTCCCTCTGTTCAGTGAGCTGACAATAAAATAATAAATTCTGCACCAAAAAAAACCTATCTCCACTTAATTTTCAGATTCGGTTTTCCCTAGACAAGGTACTGGGCATCTGAGCTCATCTTGTTCCCACACTTAAGATTATCCTCACATGAACTTAATTTCAGCTGTGTACCAGAGATCACTTCCAGGTTAGGAAGAAGGTGATTAATCAGAGAATCATAGAATCGTTAGGTTTGGCAGGGACCTTTAAAGGTCATCTAGTCCAACACCCCTGGCAAGGAGCAGAGACATCTCCAACCACATCAGGTTGCTCAGAGCCTCATCCAGCCTGGCCTTGAATGTTTCCAGGGATGGGGCATCCACCACCTCTCTGGGCAACCTGTTCCAGTGTTCCACCACCTTCATTGTAAAAAAATTTTTCCTAGTATCTAGTCAAGTGAATCTACCTTCTTTTACTTTAAAAGCATTAAGCCTTGTCCTATCACAACATGTTCTGCTAAAACGTTTGTTTCCATCTTTCTTGTAAGTCCCCTTTAGGTACAGAAAGGTTGCTATAAGGTCTTCCCAGAGCCTCCTCTTCTCCAGGCTGAACAGCCCCAACTCTCTCAGCCTTTCTTCACAGGAGAGGTGCTCCAGCCCTCTGATCATCTTTGTGGTCCTCCTCTGGACTCTCTCCAACAGGTCCACGTCCTTCTTATGTTGGGGGCTCCAGAGCTGGACTTAGTACTCCAGGTGAGGTCTCACCAGAGTGGAGTAGAGGGGAAGAATCACCTCCTTCAACCTGCTGGCCACACTTCTTTTGATGCAGCCCAGGATGTAGTTGGCCTTCTGGTCTGTAAGCGCACGTTGGCTGCTCATGTCCAGCTTTTCATCCACCAGTACCCCCAAGTCTTTCTTGTCAGGGCTGCACTTAGTCCTTACATCCCTCAGCCTATATTGATACCAGGAATTGCCCCGACCCAGGTGCGGGATCTTGCACTTGGTCTTATCGAACCTGCTGAGGTTTGTGTGTTCCCGCTTCTCGAACTTGTCCAGGTCCCTCTGGATGGCATCCCATCCCTCAGGCATGTCAACCTCACCACTCAGCTTAGTGTCATCTTCAAACTTGCTAAGGGTGAACTCAATCCCACTATGTCATTAACACAGTCGTTAATCTGGTGAGAGGTTTTTGTTTCCAATTAAGAAGCAGCCTTCACATGTTGTTTTAGGGGTAAAAGGGCAGAATTCATACAGTCTTTCTGTATGCCACTGGTAAAAGAATATATGCATTTTACTATGTGAGTCTGAGGTACCCATGCGATTTAGAACGCAATGCTATGCAGAAATAGCTAAACTAGCATTAAACAGGTAGTTGGTGATAAATCTGTGTTGGTGTGATACTCCCTCTAGTCAAATTTATCCCAGTTTTCCATGCTTAGAGGCTGTAATTTTTTCAGTGCTTCAGTTGCTTCTCCAGAGCTATTTTCAGTACCTCTGCATGACACTGCAGAAAACCACATGCACATCCCAGTTTGTGTCTATTGTGGCTGTTAAATCATAAAAATATCCAGGTCAGCAGGGACCTCTGGAGATTTTACAGTCAAACCTCCTGTTGAAAGCAGAGCCTTAGACTGGGTTATCCAGGGTCCTATCAAATAGAGCCTTCAATATTCCCAGCAAGGGAGATTCTGCCACTCTGAATTTTTCAGTGTCTGATTTGGACCAGGAAGACCAAACTTGGGCACACCATTCCAGGAGTGGCCTAACAGCTACTAAGTGGAGTGGAATAATCACACCCTTGACCTGCTGGCTGTACTCTTGCTGATGCAGCCCATGACAAGGTCTCCTTTCATTGCTATAAGGGCACACTGCTGGCACACATTAAGGCTGTGCTCCAGGCAGATAGAGCTCCCAGAAACCCACACACATATCCCCACCCTGCTGCATGGGATTACTCTCTTCCAGGTGCAGGATTTAACAATTATCTTTGTTAAACCTCATGCAGTTCTTGTTGGCCTGGTGTTCTAGCCTGTCACTGTCTCTCTGGTGGCTCTTCCTTTTAGCATCTCTCTCCTCCCAATTTGTTGTCATCTGCAGACTCGCCGAGGGTGCATTCAATCCTGCCATCCCAGTTTTTTATAAAGCTATTGAACAGTATCAGACTCAGTATCAATCTCCAAGGAACTCCACCTGTGACTAGATGCTGGTTCAACTTTGAGCCAGTAGCCACTACTCTTTCTGCTCAGCATTTTAGCCAGTCCTCCACATATCTTGTCCATCTGTCCTGTTCGTATCTTGCCAGCTTGTTACTAGGCTATTAAGATGACCATATCAAATGCCTTGCTAAACTAAAGATAGGTAATATCCATGGTTCTCTCCTTATCCACTGAGCAAATTGTTTCATCATGGAAGGCATCACAGAATGGCAAATAAAGTCATTGCGATGCTCTTTGTAGGATGACAAATACTTTTCTCCTAAATAAGCCACCTTTACATCAACCTCTTCATTGTTTGTCAGCTATTGATCTCAACATTTCCTTCAAACAATGCCAACTATACTGCTAACACCTTCTTATATGCTCTAAATAACCCTGATTGTGAAGCCAAATACCTGAAATGAATTTCGTCTTCCTTTCTTCCAAGAACTGTTTCACCTGTTTACACTTCCCTGTAGGAGGTCAATGAATGAAAAGAGTGGTCAAGCTCAAGCTGGGAAGCCTCAGGCCATCTCCTGCAGCAGAAACCACACACCTGCAATCACTCACTTCTGCCAGGATGCAGCAGGAAAGCAAGCATTCCCACCACCAAGCTGAGGGCTGCCTGGTGCCTCAGCTTCTGTGATACAAGGTTGGGAGAGATCAAACTGGGCAGGCTCACATAAAGCCACACCTACTTATCCACACCAATCTATTTGTCACCTTGCGATGTAAATTGAGATGTAAAACTTCCAGTCAGCTGTGACTGCCTGGAAGGCAGACCCAATGATGGTCTGATCTCTGTGACACCTTTGTCACACCAAGGCTGAACAGCAGCTGCACGTATTTCTGGGACATGCAGTTTAGGGAGGTTCAGCTGATATGGATGGCCGCAGCATGCAAGTGCAGCAGCCCATGCTACTAGAGGGTCCTCTGCCTCAACACCAACGCTCCGACAGATCCATGTACACATACAAGATCTTCCTATACAAGATCAGGACTCCATTTCTTCTCTTCAAGATCCTCTACAGCCCTAGCTTTGTTTTTCAAAGCAGCTACTCCCAGTTTCAGAATGAAGATCACAGTGAGCAACTGCATTTCCCAAAGACTCTTTAAGATGAGGATAATGTGGCTGAGATGGTCCATCTCCAGATGGCTCCAGGGCTAAGAACCACTAAGAACACCACAAAGTTGCAAATTTGGTGCAATCTCTCTACCCAAGCTATTGCCTCTCTTACATCTTGTGGAAATCCATAACAGCACATTTATTTAAAAAAAAAAAAAAACCACAACAATTTATCAAAATAAAATATTGTGCTGCAGAATTTTTTGCATTTGAGTAAGGACAAGATGCGGTAAGAAACAGTCTGGGGCAGCTCGTTAATGTAGTCACTTTATTCAATCTAGCTTTGAAAGATATTCAGATACTTTGTGAAGATCAGCTAGACATCACGTTAATGTCATCATTATATGAATCTACAGATAACAGTAACGAGACTCCAACTATTTTATCCAGTTAATCATATTGCTAGCTTTTTAACTTACAAGTTGGTCAGCACAATCTTCTCAGACTCCAAGTGCTTCTGACAACATACGTGAAAGGCCATTTCCTTTACAAACCAAAATGAAGAGCAACCCTATAACACATAATTATGCAACAAAGCAAGGCAAAATAGCCATCACACTTCCTACTGCCCTCAGCACTGCTTTTTCACAGCAGTTCCCTTGGAAAGATGAGTTTGTGTTTAGCTCACCACCTGAAGAGCAGCAGATACCCTTTCTGGGGGGCCAAACATAAACAGCATACTCCAAGGAGTGATTACTTTCCAAGGATGCTAAGGACACCAGGGAGATTTAAACTCTCATGTAGTGAGACACTCCTAGACAGCAGCAAGTGTACGGACAGTTATTGTGGAGTATCTGGTGCTCTTCAAACCTACAGCCCAGTTTTCCCTGCTGTAAGTTGTTTGTGTGCTTCAACTGATAATGCTATGACAAATATGAGAACTGCAATGGTACAGTACAAAGTGGAAGGCGAAAAACCAATTCTGCTACTTTCTGTCTTCTCAGCAGGAAGGGACATGGAGCTTTGGGTTCACAACAGAGGCAGAAAAAAGCTGCCACTGCTGCTACAGAGAGAACAACACACCTGATACACAATCACCTAGCAAAGTTACGGAGTCCAAACAGAACACCACTGTGTAGGTACCTGAATAATAGACACGTACACCAGTCTGCATTCGGTGACATGGGTCATTTTCGCTGGTGTACCTTCCAATCACTTTTCTCAGTGCTCCAGCCACAGCTCTCTCGTCCGATTTGTCTGTGTTACTCAGTTCATGCTTTTCTTTTCCCTGATCACTGAGAAAGACACTCTGCTGCTCTTTCTAAATAACAAAGGAAAGCTTTGCAATATCAACAAAATGAAAAAAAAAACTGTCACCCAGTGTTCCTTTTTTGCCTTCCTAACGGCCTCCTGTGCACACTGAGCAACAGGAGAACAGGGATGTAAAATTCAATATTCACACATATAACCAGTGGCTAAGCCAGACATCCAAAGCCCCTCAAGAAGTGGGCACTAAATCACTCACCAGCCATCCTTCCTGAGCTGTGCAAGTGTCTGAAAGCATCAGGGAAAGTGTTCAAAAGCACTGAACTGAAGGCAGAGCTGGCAACCCTCTGACTATCAGGGGGACTTGTGATCCTCAGCATCTGAGGTGATTTTGAAAAATTTACTCTTCATGTAAGGGTATCAAAGCCTTTGAGAAAGCTAGTGGAAGCACTATGGAAATTTCCTTCTTATTCTTTGTTTAAAGATTGATTGTCAAACCCAATAACACTACTCTTGTTTTCCTGGTTTACATTTTCTGTTAACAAATTAATTTTCAGAAAGGATTAAGAAAGTGTGGGTGCTATTGTAAAATGAGCCCAGGTGCCCTTCCTGCACCACTGACTCCCAAAATAGACTTTTAACTACCTTCTGCTTTACTTCCAGAGATTTCACAAAATCTGACATTCACAACTGCTGCAATGGACTAAAAACCCAAAGCACTTTTAAGTTCCGTCCTATAATATTTTCTCTCAGCTTTGCTTTAAGCATACCTCCCACCAGGAACCATTAAGCTCCATCCAGATCTGCAGACTTCTCATTCAAGTTTAATAATATTTCCCTCCTCCTCTACAAGGTGAGGGGGGGGGTCCCTTCCGCACCTCTGCCTCCAGTACCTGTGCCGAGTGCCTTTGCCACACTTACCCGCAGACTCTCCGGCAGCATAGCAGGAGGCTCACCTCGCTCGGTACAACTCCCCGGCTTTGCAGAGAAGTGCTGCTGAGGAACTACAACTGCAACCCAGCTCAGTCTGCTTCCTGAAATGTCGCCCATTGCCCAGAGACCACAAAGAGCTGACAAATGTGATTGGACCAGTTGTCATCACCTCGTGTGTCAAGTCTATTGATGTTGATGTGTTTGGGGTTTTTATCTATTCCTGTGCTGTTCAATACATACTAAATATTTCCAGTTATTGCAAAATGTATCTGCTTGTAATCAGTTACAGGTGCAAGAAAGAAAGAGGATTAATTGGACTGAAAGTGAAAAAGCACACGGAGAAGTATGTGTTTATATCACGTATGTGGATGTGTAGATACAGGCATTTCTCTCCTGCAGTACAAAGGCCACTCGGCCTCTCAGTAGCATTCGCTCAGTGGCTGAGATAGCACCTGAGAGGTGAATATATTGATCTGAGAGCCCTTGCAGGAACTTTCCTCATGATGCAGTGATAAAATATACATAGTAACCCTGAAGCTGGGCAGCCAGCAAGGCTGAATGCTTTCTGGTATTCCTGAAGCTCTTCTGTCTCATTATCAAACAGTAGTCTTCCAAAGAGATGCGAGTACTTGCTCTGCATGTGCTTTTTGTACGCTACAGTCTTTTTATAAATGAAAAGTATTGACTCAGTCTTTTTATAAATGAAGAGGATAAGGCATGTGAAAAGAAGAAAGATTTGGCAGGGATTTGCGATGAGATTATCATGATCCTCTTCATTATACACTGTTGACTATATTCTTAATTGTACCCAATTTATATATCTGCTACCAGAAATCTAGCAGAGCAGCAGAGGTACACATAAAGGTACTACTATTCCTTCACCCTCTTTAATTTCAAAATGTACTGTCAGGGGAGCAGCAGAATAGCTGCAAAACCTGCCCGTGCAAGAAGTAGCAGGACAAACTTATTTCTCTTAAAAAAACCTGAAGATTCATTCCCAGGAGTTTCAGTATGAATAATAAAATTTTTCAGAATAAGGGTGTTCTCTTTCTTCCAAATTAAGGGGATATACTCAGGGATTTTTAAATTCAAAAGCTCATTAAATGTGCTGTTCTATCTCTATGTTAAGATTCTACAAGATAAAAAGCAGTAGTTGAATAAAATATAATACTATCCCTAGCAATGTCTAACTGCTCTTTTTAGGGTTTAGTAAGGAAACTATGGTTCCAATTACTGTTTGAGCTTAGAAAATACTCTTGTAAGATTTTTGTGATCTGCAGTTTAAAATTTACAACCAGTTCAGTGTAAAAAAGACAGAGTAATACCTTTCATCAAATAAAAACTACAGCAATATTTTCCACTACATCCAAATGCAAAAATTAAAAACAGCATTGAATTTGTCTCAACTGTGTAATAGCCTACGAGTCCTATATTTTGTGAAGGCAAGACATAAAAGAGTTCAGGTGATTTCTTCAAAGTCACTTAGCAAGTCTGCTGCTGAATTGGAATTAGACTACTTTTCTCCTAATATTGTGTCTTACGCTTTAACCTGTAGGCTGAACTAAACTTTTCACATTAACCTATGAAATCCAGTAACCTCACTGTTGCCTCAAGCCAAAAGTAGCTGTAAGTTTTTAAGGAGCTGCTTATCCTCAGCACTTACATGGAGCATTAAATATTCCTGAGACTTTGCTTCTTTGAGGAGTAAAGTTTGCACTTCCCCAGGGAATGTAGCTTTTTCTATGGCTGTTAAAGATGGATCTACTTGCAGAGTCCTAGGGTAATATAGGATATGGTATTCTGGAGGTCATCTGTTTTAACCCATCACTTAAAGCAGGGCCAGCTTACATCAGTTGCTCAGTGCCTGGTCCAGTAGAGTTTTATATTTCCAAGGATGGAGATCCCATTGTCTATGAGCCCTTGTTCCAATGTTTGACCACTGTCATAGTGAAAATATATTTTTCCTAACATCTAACTGGAATTTCCCATGCTGCAGCTTATATCCATTGCTTCTTGTCCTATAGCTATGTACCTCTAGAAGTATCCATCTCCATCTTTTTCTATTGCCTTCCGTGAGGCAGTTGGAGGGAGCAATAAGTTCTGCCTGTGCTTTTGGTAATGCAGCCCAGGATGTGATTGACCTTCTTGGCTGTCAGGCCTCATGTTCAACTTCTCTACCAAGTACCCCCTGGTCATTTTCTGCAAACCTGTTTTCTAGACAGGCAGTGCCCAGCCCATTCTGTTTCAGGGGCTCATTCTCTCCCAGGTACAGGGCTTTGCATTTACCTTTGTTGACTAGATGACCTTTGAAGGTCCCTTCCAACCCTAACCATTCTGTGATTCTGTGACTCTATGACTCTCGTGAGGTTCCTGTCAGCCTATTTTTCCAGCTTATCCAAGTCCCCCTGCACAACCTTGATCCTTGCCCTTGAGTGTACAAGTCACCTTTCCTAATTTTGCATCATCCTCAAACTGGCTGAGGATACACTCCATCCCATCAGCCAGGTCATTAATACAGATGTCAAACAGTATTGACCTCAATATCAGATAAGAAATATTGCTAATAGCTGATTGCCAGTTGAACTTCATGCCATGGATCCCAACTCCTTGAGCCTAGTTAGCCAGCCAATTTTCCACTCAACTTACTGTCATCCATCCAAGTCATATCTCACCAATTTGGCTATAAAGGTACTATGGAAAATTGTGTCAAAGGCCTTGCTAAAGTCAAAGTATACGACATCCACTGCCCGCCCCCCTCCCTCCCACCCCCGCACTACCCCATCCACAGAGCCAGGCATCATAGATGGCAATCAGACTGGTCAGGAAGGATTTGCCTTCAGTCAATTCTTCCTGACTGTTCCCAATCCTCTCATCTTTTATGAGCCTGGATATTATTTCCAGGCAGATTTGCCCCATAACCAATTGCCACAGCCTTCCAAAGATGATTCAGAGTATCCTTGTCACAGTAACAGCAACTGTCAGCAATCTTGGATGAACATCATGTCCTATTGGGCCTGGTGGGATGTGGCCTGTGAGCAGTTGATGGTGTTGCTGGCCACTGGTGAAGGTGTAGACAAGGCTGGTACCAGGCATGGAACCTCCCCACCATGCCCACTGTTTGCATCACAAGGGCTGGCAGCCCTGCTGTAACACCTCCCGGGTGGATCCCTGCAGGCACATACACATCCATGCTTCTGCCAGGCTTAAACATCCCTCAGGTAGGTGGTAAAAAATATAGCAGTATGGTGCTATTAACAGCTGGTGCTCATCTGCTTTATTTGGGCAGTAATTTGTCCTGATGACTTGACCATACCCATTAAAAAATCACATCAGAAATCCAAAAGCCTTCAAGTGCCTCCTTAGTCTTTACAAGAGAAAACTGCCTGATTCATACTATCACCTCTAGAGAAAAGCAACAGAACTGTACAAAGTTTCCCACTAAGTACAAAACCATGGTTAGAGAGAAAAAAGTTTAAGCGAATATGTAGTCAATGTAGCATTTAACTTTCACAGCATTTCTCTTCTATTTGTTGTCTAGTTCTTTTCTATTATTGTCTTACAATATAGCAAGGTGAGGATTAAGGATAAAGGGTAGCAATGGAATAAAATGGGAAAGGGAAAGGATGTGAGGGCAGGTGTGAAGACAAGGCCACCGTAACCAGAAGAACAGATCACATCTCCTGACCACCTGTCTTTCAATCTCTTTCCTGTTCCTCACTAATCCTTTTTTTCACTCTTTCAGATGAGAAATTTTTTACTCCTTTTCAGCTTGACAGTAGCAATCTTTGAAGAGTCAAAAGCATATGAACATAACACATTCTCTCAATTCTTAGGTGGCTGGAGAAAGTTGTTATAATCAGAATAACTATAATCAGAGTTTGGCAGTTGCCACTTGAGTTATCATGGCCTTTCTCTAGCATTCATGGACCAGAAGTTCAACCAAATACCTGTTCTATATGCTACTCCACAGCATAAGCTGCAAAACCCTTTCAACCCCCTGTAATAAAAGTCTCATGCACTGTGAAGAACAAAATATTAGCAGCATCAAAGTGCTGCTGGATACAAATGGCTTGAGCCAGCAAATCTTCAGACAAGTGTTGTTTCCTACTCTGTGCAGTACAAAGTCTCCGTGAGGACTACAGTTGCATCTGATGAAAATGGGAGTTGTAAACATTTATCATTACTGTGTTGCTGAGAGCAGATCAAAGGATATCTCTTCATTGCTCCTGAGTATCTCCTTGAGCAATGAAGAGAATAGTGGATAAGCCTTTGAGAGATGGAAAAAGAGATTGCCCATTGCGACTTTGATCATTCCAGGAATGTTATGCAAGTGAGTGAGCAATACAGTACAGTCTAGACTAAGCAAAGCTGCAAGGAGACTGAAGAGTTTAAGTATCAAGGTGTCACCCCCATTTACAGGAAGGTGTCTTCAGTAATTTGTACAAATTTTCTCTATGTTCATAGACTTGACCAGAAGCATTCAGTAAACATGGTAAATGCTTATTGTTTGCATTGAGTTTTTTTACTATTTTCTCCAATGTTTTTTTCCTTGGAATCAAAGTTAGTGATACAGTGATAACTTTTAAGGTCTCTGGATCATGTGCATACTATTTGAACACTGAAAAGATTATTGAACTTCTTCAGAAAAGCCAATGAATTGCCTTCTTAGAAGAAAAGTGAATAATTTCTGCTAGAATAGGGCACAGTTGATTTTAGCTGACCTTTACTAGCCAGAAGAGGCAAGGATCTCTTTTACAAATATTTCTTGTATTTTTCACAAGACAGAAGAGCAGTAGGCAGTGGTCAAGAGCAGCTGCTGATGCCTTAAGTTATCCACCTTGGCAATAAATTCTCTGGAGGGTTTATCCTTCCTGTGGTGCAGGATTACATAGGGTTTTTTTGCTGCAACATCTGAAGAACAAAGTTGGTTGGTTGTGCCATGAAATGCTGTGCAGAGAATTCAATAGAAATTGTTCTTTGCTTCTGCTATGGTTGTGGCCATGTCTGGGAACAAGTTTGCCTATGGGCAGACAGAACTGGTTTTGAGGCAATGAAAATCTATATTCTGCTTTTGGGGTTTTCCGGTGCAGCTTGACAGTGAAATGTGGTCAAAGTTTTTGGTCAGCGAGGAGAGGGAAGCAGCTTAGACACAAGAAAGGTAGATACTAGAAGTGGTGAAATCACCCAAAGGAAGAGAGATGTCCTGAAATTTTACAGCATGTCAGCTCCTTTGCTGCAAAAGTGACTGACTTACTTTTGCAAAGCAAACTGGAAATGCAAGGAACTCCAAAGCTGTGCTGAAGTCATCTTTTGTCTATCTCCTCTCCACGGAAGTGTTGGTCTGCTGGGAGGGTTCCCAGACTTAAGCAATGAGCCATGCCTCTAGGAACTGTCTGAAGTGAAAAGCTAATCCAAGTGCGGCACAAAAATATCCCTATTTTTATCCTAGTTCAGATGCTAGCATGTGGTTGTCATGGTTGCCAAATCTAGCTTAAAAAGAAATACAGGAAAATCAAGTCTTTCTAACAACATGGAAGAGAAGATGAAGTACTTTAAGCACTGTACCTACTAAAAAGAAGATGCAGGCATCCACTAACTGAGCATTCATGGTAGATATCCTTCTCTGAGCAAACAGCCTTGGAAATAACAGAAGATTTTTTTTAAAATACCATTGAATAAACAATGAAAGTGCACTTTGAAAACTCATAACAGATGCAGAGCAGTGATGAAATCAGATGTGGGGGTTTTTACCCGTACACAAGCAAAAAAAAATCTCTGGATAAATGAAATATAAACGACCATTTGGCTGCCTGGATAGGACAGACATCTGTACCACAGAAGAGTCAAAACCCTTGCCTTGTTCAAGTGAGGCCCTCTGCATCAGACAGCCCCAAGATTCCACCTTCCTCCAGGGGATGGGAGAGCTGTTTTGTGCGCGATTGCGAGTGGTAGCCCAGTAGTTTCACGGGGTGAAGTACATGGTCTGTAAAGAGCCGGTGACATCTCAAAGGAAGAAGACAGCCGTAAGGTATAAAGGAGCACAAGCAGAAAAAAGAAATTAGCAGTAAAGGCAAGAAGTCAGGAATATGACACCACTGAGACTGCAAAATCAGACACTCAAAAGCCAGGGAAAAGGAAAATTTGAGTAGAATAAAGCCAACACTCTCTGTCTAGGTTTTTCTCAGAGCCAGCTTTCTCCATTTGGGAGACAGCATTTCTAATTTGCTAAAAGCTGGGAGGATGGAGAGAGGGAGAGGGCTGTAGTAGCCACCAGAAAGCTGCTAAGGTTAGTCAGATCTATCTGGGATGCTCAGCCTGAAGACTGTGCCTCCTTTATTTGCCCCAGTTGCATTGTTTTTGTGATATTTTCCGAGATTTAATGAAAGGGGAGACCAGGCTGATACGTTCTGTTGAGTCAGCTGAACACTGAACCTAAACACATTTCATTTGAGGTATAGCTGCTAAAATTGAAATCTGTTTGGATGTGCTCAGGGGCTGGCATTCAGCATGAGAGCTGCAGAGTGCTGGCTGTGTTTTGTTCATTGCTGAGAGACAATCCCTGCCTGACAGAGCTCACTGTCTGAGCTGGCAGTTAAGGTAAAGCTTCTTCAAGGAAATAACTGTTGCTGTTTTAAATTGAGCCAGGCCAACATCCTCCTAATTACCTAGGCCTCTTGTTTCACCTCCTACACCATTACAGCTTCGGTCAGTGACCCTCTGTACTATGGGAAAAGAGTCTTAAAAAAACGAGTCTTAAAGCTTCACTCCCACTCTCTCTATAGTCAAGACATGGCTTCTTCCTGCAAGGCTGGATGCCGTTCCCATCTCTAGGTCTTCTCAGAAGTGGATGCAAAGCCAAAAGTATCTAATATTAGGCAGCTATTTTGTTTTCCTCCCTATCCTTTTACATGCATGTATTCACACACATGTGCATACACAAACACAGCCATGTCTTGGTTTAGACAGACTTCTTTCATAGTCCGTAGCTGAACATGGTTGAATATAGGTTTTAGATGTCTGAAATAAAAATAAATTCTCCCTGCTAACACATCACACACCTACCCAATTAAAACTGTGTGCTAATTATTATAATATCCAGCTTTCTAGTTCCCATTTTGCAGTCACAGCAGCGGACTTCCAAAGAAGACTTCAGTGCACTACACTAACCCATCCCTAGAGACTGACATAGAGAAGAACACCTCTAAAATGCAAAGAGGCACAAAAACAAACTACTTGATGAATCTAAAAAAAAAAAAAACCAAAACAGCAAAATAATTCTTTCGTTTAAAGTTAAACTGAGAAATTCATGTGGGGACCTGTGGAAATAACACCAGCTCCAGCTGGTCAAACATTGACTGCGGCAATAATTTGGTCCAGGTTATCAAATCTGGTACATTAGAATCTATCACCACATCTACCTTAACATCTGTAGTTCCTCAGAGACTCTCTCTGAGCTGGGCTGCTCACCACAGGCCTCAGTAACAGCACGGCAAACAAAGATGTCGTGAGCCAGTAGCTTGCCATATAAACCGCTCCAGCCGCAGCTGCATCACAGTTTTTGTCTATCACACAACTTTTGTTGAAAGACTTGAAAGTTTTGTTGTTAGTCTTCTCCTGTAGAAGCATGTGTTTTAATCAATAAACTCCTCAGTTTATTTAGGTTTGGATGTCTCTGTACCTAATCTAAGTACAGTTGTAGAGCATAGGATATCATTTGCTTGTTAGCAAGAGCTCTGAGGTGGTTTATTTCATGAGCCTGCTTGTAGTCTATGCCCGTGTGAGAAATATATGTGAGAATATCTCTGACTTCACAACTGTGTATCACTTCTAATCGCTGTCTTCAGCTCTATCTGCATAACCATGCAGATAGCATCCTGGCTTTCCTGATGTTCCCTGCACAGTTAATCCTTCTGTCACTCAGTGTTGTAGTTCAGCCCTGATCCGGACCAGACTACGCAGTCTTTCTCTCACTCCGCCGACCCTCCGAGAGAATAGGGAGAGATAATTTAAGAAAAACGGCTCGAGGTTTGAGATAAGGACAGGGAGAAATCCTTAAAGTTACCGTCACGGGCAAAAACAGACTCGACTTCGGGAAAACTATTCATTTATTACTACAACTAGCAGGATAATGAGACAGAGAAACAAGGTAACCTCCTCCACCTCTCCCACTTCCCGAGCTTAACATTATCTCTACTACCTTCCCCCCGAGCGGCACAGGGGGGAAGAGGGAATGGGGGTCGCGGTCAGTCCATCATGCGTTATTTTACGCCGCTGCTTCACAGTTAGGGGAAGAACTTCTCACATCCCTCCCCTGCTCCAGTGTGGGGTCCCACCCATACGCCACAGTCCTTCATGAAATTGCTCTGGCGTGGGTCATCTCTTCCACGGAGTGCAGTCTCTTCAGAATGGCTGGCCCAGCGAGCTCTCCACGGGCCACAGCCACATTCAGGCATCCACCTCCCCCAGTGCGGGGTCCTTTACGGGCTCCAAGTGGATCTCTGCTCCTCCATGGACCTCCACGGGCTGCAGAGGGACAACCTGCTCCACCATGGTTCTCACCACAGGCTGCAGGGGAATCTTGGCCAGGAGCCACATTACTCCTCCCCCTCCTTCTTCACTGACCTTGGTGTCTGCAGCTGTTTCTCTCACAAGAAAAGTTCATTCTTCACAACAGGCTGGCAGAAGCCTCTCAGAATCTCTTCACATTATTCATCCCATCTCATCTCCTCTCCACCTCTTGCAGCCAGACTGGGCTGAGTTGGGCCCAGTCGGCCGCCTGGCGAGAGGCCAGAGGGTGAGGCCTGCAAGGCCCGGAGGCCTGCGCCTCCCCCTCTGGGCCTCTGCCCCCGCTCAGGTTCTTCACATCTTCTCTTATCTTTTTTTTTTCTGTTTTCCCCTTCTTAAATACGTTATCGCAGAGGCGCTATCACAGGACATTCTGCTCCCAATCGGCTCAGCCTTGGCCAGCAGCGGGTCCGCCCTGGGCCCGGTCGAGTCCACTGAACAAAGGGGAGCGACTTCTAGCAGTTTCCTACAGAAGCTACCACCTTAGGCCCCCTTCACTAAGCAAAACCACAGCACTCAGCTGTACTTTTTGGTGGGCCTACTGTGATGCATACTAGAAATTGCAGAACTCATGTGATGTCAAAAAATTCTGAGTTTTCAGATTCCACTTAGACTGCCTCTAGGGAGAAGGAAAAACTCCCCTGTTCAGCTTTTAATATATAGTCATTTGACTTTTGACTGATTGCCACAGAAGTGCCGGCACACTGCATTTTCTGACTGGTAAGAGTTAGCAAGGAGCAAGCCAACACATTTTTAGTCATTGCTATGTTACTACTGAATGTCAATAGCCTTTTTAAGGCCCTATCTGCATGTGTTTCCCCTTTTGAGGAAAGAAAGTCCAGGGCATGTTATTTGTTACCTGGAGCTTGTAATTGAGTAGATTAATAATTTGATTAGCATGATATAAGGCCCAATTTTAAAAGCACACCATTAACTTTAAGCACTAATATTCCCATTCAAGTCAGTGATTATTCCTTTTCTTAAGTGCTTTGTTGAACTGGGTCCTGAATATGAAGCAGCCCTGTGTTACAAAATTAATTGCCTTTCTGCCCCAGGATCTTAGCTGCTTTGCTGACAGAACCAACACAGGGAAATTTTATACACCATTTGAATGAGAATTAGCAGTGTGAGTTCTGGATTAGCTAGGATTATCTCGCACTTTAGAGATGATATCTAAGAGTATAGTGTGGTGTGAATCCTCCTTCATTTTTGCTCTCACACGCTCTGTTCAGTAAAAATTTTGTTTATGTCAGAGTTTTCACACTGCTGGACTGAGATGCCTGCATTTCCTCTGGCACTCTGCACCCATCCTCACCTCTTTGCCTCTCACCCCTGAGGTACTCTTTGTTTGGAGTGAGCCGAGGGATTTGAGTGCTATGCCCAGCTGTGCAGGTCATCAGCCCTGCCCATAGACACTCGTGGGTCTGCAGGCTGCATCCACGGCAGCAGTTGCAGCACTCTGACAGCCAGCGGTCATCCTTGCCATGAATGCCAGAGGAAGAACTCAATTGCTTTGCTGTATAAATAGGGCACCAGAGCTGTCCGTGGGAAACTCCTCCAAAAGCTCCTTTCCTGCAGACTATTTTGTCCTAGAAAGCCTGTGCAGAATTTCATCAGACCTTTTTGTGCTTGGGATTGGGAAGAAAAACTAAATAGTGTCCCAGCCTCACCGAGTACATCCTTCTGCTGAGCAGGGGCTGAGTGAGCTGCCGCAGCACCCTCCATTGCAGCATCCCTCAGTACACAGGTATAAAGTCTTGTGGCTGTGGGATCCTCCTAGCCAAAGCCTGGATGGGCATTGCTTTTTCTGGCCTTATATACTGTATGATGACCTTAGAACCTATTTGTGCCCAAATGCCCTGCCTAAAAAGGGGAACAGGGATAAATTAGACTTACCATGGCTTAAAAAAAAAGACCCAAAGGGTTTTATGTTTGCCTTTTGCAGTTTTAGGGCAGTCACTACTATGATATAAATTGTATTGCTCTGTTCGAGCTTGGTATGAGGACTGGTTTTCTACCAGCCTGTCTCAAAATTTGAAAAAAATTGGTATTTGAAACATAGAAGAGACAACCCACTGTGAGGTCTTTCAGACATGAAGAATTTGGGAGAGCAAATTATATAGTCTACCTGAGCATCTCAGTCCAGCTCTGCAGGAGATGGGACATGACACAGTGCTTAGTGCAAAACAACAGATATTTCTGTGCAATGTTTTTGTAGGAAGATACCATTTTCAGATGTGACCTTATCTGCAGAGTGCAAAGGCAGATCTCAGCAAGATGGTTTCCAAACTTCTTGATGAAAACAAGCAGCCTCTCAGTGAAAACAGACATTTCAAGAGGTGAGTGCAGTCTGGCCAGATTCCCTCATTATCATGTCTTCTAGAATAAGCAGAAAGCAAACAACTTCTAAGGTATTTAGCCTAATAAAGTCATGCGGTGGACATTTTCTGGTGTCGCATAGGCCTGAGCAGAAGTACAGGCACTTCCCAGCCCACTCAAAAGTCAGGAATACACAACTTATTTCTGAGATTTTGTCAACTTCCTTTTTCTTGTTAGGCTAAAATAAATCTGAGATAAGGTAGTTCCCTATATATTTTGGTGCACCTACTTCTGGCCAAGTCAGACAATGAAAAAGTGCAGAAAAATACGAATGCAATAAAATGTTTGGGGAGTTCATCAAAACCTTTTGTTGGTGGAAAGTGGGATTAAGTTGGTGTTAACATAAAAATGCTTAGTTAAGTTATTTTATAGTCATCTCATGTAATAAGAAAAAACATACATGGGAGGAGGAAAGAAATGCAAAAGGAGTAAGGTGAAGCGTGAATTTAGATTTTAACGCTCTCAATCCTGCCTTGCCCATTTTAATGTAACCAGAACGGTGACCCAGGCTGTGACCCTTCACCTGACACTGTAATTCTGCAGTTTTCAGACATCACCTGTGTCTCCAAGGGCTGAGACAAGTCAGAAAGATGTCCCAGGCCTCACTTCTGCAACAGTTGAGAAAGAAAGGCAGATGGAGGAGGTAAGACGAGGGCCGCTAATGGGTCTGCGGTCAAGGACCTGCAACCATCTTGTAGTGCCTGCAGCTGATTCATGGTGACACCATGGGCAAGTCGCTTGTACTCCCTTGGTCTAACTGCAGTCAGCAGAATTTTTTTGAATGATTCAAAATGGCTTTCACCTTCCATTTCATGTGCTTTTGAGCAGAGATTGGGTGGGAGCATGCATACAATCACACACTAAAATATTTACTGACAGCATCATGGTAAAAGAAAACTTGTGAGGTTAGGCAATATGCTACTTCAGCTAATTGCAAAGAAGGAAAACAACAGGTTTTATTTATGTACTTTCCAAATACTGTGAACTTCCTAACAACTAAAGACAACCAGAAAATATGGCCAAAATACATTTTAAGGTACTTGAGAACTTACCTTGAAAACAGCTTTCATCTTATCACTGTTTTTTAAAGTGATACCTATTGTTATCTTAATATTTCAGGCATGTTTTGAAAATTAAGTTATGTCATGTCCTTCATGGGAAGCATAAGTTAAACAGCTGTTCCTGCAAAGATACATCTTTACAGTTTTGTAACAGGCTATTTCATAAGTAGGCCTCGCAGAGAAACTTTCTGTCATCTTGAGCAGAAGCACACAGATCTGAAGAATCAGGAACATTTGTATAAAGAGAATGGTGAAAAAAAAAACCCTTACTTCTCACTGCATTGTTACTCTTTCATGACATAGCTTTGATTTTAATTTTCAGATTTCTACATGCTATGAATATAAACTTCTTAAGCATCAACATAATCCATACGTAGAGGACATAAGTCATCTGAAAGCAAGTGGTCAAATAATAACATATTCTGTTATTAATTATTTGATAAAATCTTTATTACACACACCTTACACATTTTGACTCAATGCACAGAAATGTCCAGATATCCCTGTTTCCCATGGGCTAGTTTAACTTGAGCAAGAACATATTTTCTGGGGAAGAGTGCAGGTAAAAGACATACTGGCTGGTGATAAAGCCAGAACAAACCTGCTGTATACTGGGTCCTTAACCAGCGGTAGTGTTTGATACACCAGGTACTTCACACGCGTTAGGAAAAATCAAGTTCCTCATCTAAAGGCTTTACATGCACATGCACAAGAACACTTGAGACCAGAGTTGCCACTATTGGTAAAAACAAGCAAGAAGACTTCTTTTTCTATTCACACACACTTCCTCCATCATCTTGCTTGTAAAAAAAAACTACAAATAACTGTCACAGGAAGGATTTGATTTGTTATTTTCAGATAGGAATAAAACCAAGTGGCATAGTTAGCATTAAGAATGTCTATGTGTAGGTATTGAGACATGCAAAGCTTACACCAAGACTCATGTTTGGTCTCCCATCTCATCAACCCTGTGACTTCTTGTCCTTCACTATGCCCACCCTCACCCACTGTTACCTTTTTCCTGTGACAGATATGTTTGCAGGACCTGGTTAGAAAGTTGGAAGAAGACAAAAAGGAACTTATAAAGGTACCAAAATGCCCTCATGAAGAAAGAAATAAGCATGACATATGGAGAAAGAGTGTGAGAGTTGAATATAAGATTATGAAAAATAGATTGTAAGTTTGGACTTGCTCTGGGGCAATGAAGACCACGTCAAGGTAGCTCTGTGATGTCTAACTCTGTCCAGATGTGGGCCCACCAAAGATTTGCTGACTGTCATTGGCATGACAAAAATCTCCCATCATTGTTGTCTCTGAGTGCAGGGATGGCCTGAGAGTAGGTTTTTGTATGAGTCAGAGAGACTGTGAGTTTGTGGCTTACTGGGTCTTTGTGTCTCTTTTCATGCTGCCCAAAGTGATTACAAATTATCTGCTCCTGAAGCATGCAGTTATCCATGAAGAGATGTACGTGGCCACCTTTCTTTCACAAATATCAGTTGGATAGTGACCAATTTTCAACTGTACGTTTTCCTAATATCCTATTTTGTGGTGATAGCAATGTTCTCGTACCAGCAGGCTTTCTTCTGTTTTACCACATGAGCAAATACAAGCATGTAGGTAGCTGATGCCTTGGTTTGTCCCTTCAGTAGAACAGGCCTTGAGTTTCTAAACACACATCTGGGATTTAAATAAACCATTTGGAAATAAAATCTTCCATACTCCATCAATCATCATAAGACTTTGAAAAAACACAGTGCTAAACAAAATAGACTGTTTTGACTTACAAATTCCTTTTCCTGACTCCTTCCCTTGACTGGCTGATACTTTCTTTTTGTTCAGTATGAATAAAGGATATGATTTTCTTTTCCCCAATAAAACAATTAAATGCAAGCACTTGTCATAACAAAGTCTCCAGCAAAGTTTGGAAATGGTGCATATGTCTGTGATTTCATGCTAAGGTACAGAAAAGCAACAATTTTATATAGGAGAAGCCTTCATAAATCAAGTGGACTTGACTTAAGAGTCAGTTATGGGATCACAGCATAATTCAGGTGGGAAGGGACCATGAGAAGGTCTCTGGTCTGACACCCTGCTCAAAGCTGAGACCAGGATGCTTAGGGCTGTATCCAGCAATGAACTGCAGTTCATTGTCATCCATCATGCACTGGAGGGATTCAGTATCCACACGTGGTCTAACAAGAACAGGGTAGAGGAAGAAAACCCCTTTCTTTGACTTATGGCCTGTGCTCCTGCCCATAGGGCTGATCTAGGGCATCTTGCCTGAGTCCATGACTGCACGCGCACTGTCCCCCTTATCATCCCTCTGCATTAACTGATGCATGGCTGAGCAGGCCTGCAGGTGACTCTCTGCAGCATCACCGATCTCTGGTGAGCTGCCTGTCAGACCAGTCTGACACTTAATACAGGCACTGCAAGCGTTAGTTTTTGCTGATAATGAAAAAAAAAAAAAAAAGCCATCCTGATGGTCACAAGCATCTTGCTTGTGTAGAAACTCTGGGACTGATAAAATAGTTATACCCACCCTCAAATCTCAGCGTGGACACAAACATCAGCCTCTGTCCTCTATCCTGCTGCCTGTTTTTACCAGACAGGAATTTCATTTCTCTAAGATTTCCCTTCACTCCTGATATCAGTCACAACTTCTGGGGCTAGAAAAACTGTCAAACACAGAGTGTGATCATATAATCCTCACTTCTGATAAATGTCTGATGGATAGAAAGTGCTGGTTTGTAGCTTTTTACTAATCTCTTTACATTGAAAGTTTAACCAATATTCCTGTTTCGATATTAATAGTTTTCCCCTAACAAGCTATATTTGATTTTGTTGATTTTTAGGAAAAAAGTGAAATATTGGAACAAAGAGGATTAGTCATAAAACAGGACAAAACCTTAGAGGTATGACATCCTATTGGATATCACAGTATATGCTTTTTGTTTTGACCAGCACCATTCTATAATAGGTTTTACAAAGATAATTAAAATGGTGTCAAATAGCGAAGTAATAGAATAAAATATAATTCAGGAAACAGTGCAGGGAGTAGGTCTGACAGTAACGTCAGGAATACAAAAATAAAGCAACACCAAGAAGTTTTGGGTTAGAAGTTTTGCATTAGAAGTTTTGCAGACAATAGTCTGCAAACCAGAAGTATGCCTTTAAAATAAGTAACCTTGTATTATTGGGAACATAAGTCACCCAGAAAGTTACTGCAATATAAAACTAATACTGGGAGGGTAGATTCCTGTAGATTTCTATCAGAGCCAATTTGGGAGAGTGGAACACAATATCTGCAAGGGCAACACTGGTGCTGATCTCATGCTAATAAGCTCTGACTTGACTTTTATTGCACACCAGACTGATGGACTAATATTAAGATTGTTTGCTTTTCTTTTGAACTTTTAAGGACATGCAGATAAAGATGAGCTGCTTAGAAGAGCAGCTGAAGCATCCTGAATTAATTGGGTTGTAAGTATTAGCAATGCCCTTTATTCTGGGTCTCTCATTTTACAGCATCCAGAATATTTCCACATCAGCCATACCTGAAGCATGCTATTGATTGTAAGTTAATATGGTTTCTGCAGCATCAAACAAGCACCTCTTATTTATGTAGAACAGCTTCTTTTTCTGTCAAGTAATCACCCAACCACAGAAATGCAAATTCAATTTACAATTGGAAAGTCTCATCTCACTCTTAGCAGATCTCAGGAGTAGCTTATCTTTTCTTCAGAAGACCAAAGTTGTGGGGTATATCCTGGATGTTAATTTCAATTCTCTTTCTTAATAATCTGCACTAGGTTCCTATTATTTCTTTGCAGAATAACAAGCAAAAGCAGCAGCTTGAACAGCAGCAGCAGCAAATGCTCTCTTTTCTCAGCCAGAGTTCAAGTGCCATTAAAACCATGCCGCCTCTCACCTCACTACTGGAGTGTAGTTTCCTTTAAGTAATAAGTTCGCACAGAATCTCTGCATTTCAAAAGTCCACATCTAAGTACAGAGCCCAGCCTACATGTGACTAAGCCCTGGGCTTAGTCTCACTCTTCCCTTTCTCAATTACTCCGCAATGCAGAAATCCTCTAACTTCAGTAAACACGAGAGATTAAGTATTCCTTCTAGCAATCACTTCCAAATCAAGCACTAAGTATGAAGTGCCGGCAGTAAGTATGAGCCCTGTTTAAAAACTCCTCTTTCAGCTCTGTGAAGTGATTTGAGATTCAGTTTTGTGCTCTCTGTGTTCTGGAAAGAAAAGCCATGTAATGGCATTATGTATGCACCGCATGAACTTGTAACAACACAGGCTGAAATATAATTCAAAGTTTAAAACAACAAGAACCTTGGAGGAAATCTGCTATTTGCAATAGTAGGGCTATCCCCATACCTGAGGGGCGCTCCTGATTCTCTATTTGAATTATTGTAGTGTCTCCATGAGGCAAAGTTGGAGGACATAATAGAAGAAATACCTTTTTCCTATCTTTCTACCACAGCAGTGCATCTTTGATGGGAGAAACCCAGCAATATTAATGTTTTCCTCCAAGGAAATAATCGCAATACCATTATCTCTGTGCTGTTGGTGTGCTCTCTTACCACTGTGTGGCTACTTCAAGACTGTCTAGTTTTGGCTGTTATCCAAAACTGGATGAACCCACAAATTCAGTTATTCTGTGTGGTAATTCCTATGAAGGTACACCAAGTGAAAGGGGTTCCTAATCCAGGTGCTTACAAACACATGAGAAGGTACAATATCCCACCAGAAGAAGTTTGAAGCTCTCTGTAAATGGTTGTATAACATGCAGCAGGGGGATGTATAGCATAGCAACCCTGAAATGATTGTTCTGTTCACAGAAAAATCTCAAAGCAATTGCGGAATCAGATAGAAGCCTTGAGAGCAGAAAGCAGGTAAAAGACGGGGAAGATGAAAAAGTATACACAAGTTAAAAGGCATGTGCTTTGGTGGAAGAGGGAGTTTGAGCAGCCTGGCAATAAAAGCTGACAAGAAACAAAATGCTGATTTCAGCCTGTTAGCACAGTTGAGTGGTATCAGTGCTTGGCCTGAAAATTCAGTGTGTGCCTCTACTTGTCCCTGCTGTTGCTCCTGAAGGCTGACTCCATCTTGGGAATCCTTATCGGTTCTCCATTGCCTAGGTGGCTGCTGGAGACAGATGCTTTTTAGAAGCTGACTGTTCCCAGACATCATGCCTTCGAGGCTCTTGTTCATGCCTAGTCAAAGCAAAGCAAATAGAGGTCCAAAATGAAACATAGCAACATGTAGTTTTAGAAAGAAGAAACCAAAACATGCTCAATTTAGAAATGTGAAAACTAAGGTAGGGAGAAATGAGAGGGAGGGAGAAATCAAATATTTCTTATGAAGTTCTCAAAGGAACTACTTGGCTTTGCCGTCAATCTAGTCTTTACAGTGTTGCTGTGCAATACTTTTTAATGCAATCGCCTTTGTAATGAAAAGCAGTAAGAAACTCTTCTCCACATCCCGGGCATGTGTTACATTTCAGCTTTCTCATGCTGTTGCTTTATTGTCTTCATTAATGAGCACTGCTTGCAATGAGCCAAATCAGCTGCAATCTCTGTTGCTGTTTCTTTTTGCTCCACAGGCAAGAGGGAGAGAAGGTCTATAACTGCCCAAGCTCTTCTACTCAGAACATAGCCACGGTGGAAGTGGTGAAAGAGAACTGCACTGCTCCCCTTACACCTGCACTTGCAGGGGCCTCCTCCATCTCTCTTTGTTCCAAGCTGGAGACCTCCTTGTTTCATCAGGTGTGACTCATCTGAGATTTTCAGCCACAGTGGTTCCTCATGTCACTCAGCTCCTGTGTCCTGAGTCCTGAGTCAGCCTGAGTCCTAGGCTCACCACTTCTTCCTTAGTTTTGTTAGTTTGTGAGCTGTTTTAAATTATTCAGTGTTTTTTACCCTAGAAGTGAGAAAACTTCATTTCAAAGTGATTCATGCCTCTTCCTTCCCTTTCTAGACCCAGAAATCAATGACCGGCTACCTAAAAAAATTATATTTCTACCTTGGGTAGGTAAAATGTTCTCATTGCATGCACACTTGGTTAGTTACACCTGGAGCACCACAGAGTCAAGATTATTCTAACTAATGCTGGAACATCATGGGAGAAACAGTGGAGCTCACGATGAAAGCTACACACTCCCTGCATGACTTCAGGCAAATTTCTTCCCTCCAGGCTTCAGCTGCCCACCTGTAAAAAGGCAATAATATTTATTTTCTCCACTTTATGTCCTTCTCCTGTGTTCCCACTATGAAACCTTTGGTGGCAAAAGCCATTGTTATGTATTAAACACTCGCCAGAGTTGGACTCTGCGGTAATATTGCCAGCAACAGGAAGGAAGGATCCTGCTTTGACCAAGGCAATGAAATGACAGATTAGATGCTCCAATAGTTTTTAATATTCATAGAGCTTTTTACAGTCTCTGTGTGTTTCTCTGTGAGTTTGTCTTTCTCTCTTTTTGCAGGAAATCTTCGTGGCTGTTCAGCAAGCTCTTACAGTGCTGTGGCTGCCTGTGCATAACAGTGGTCTTGTTTTGTACAGACTTACGGGATGCTACCTGGACAGATTGGCTACTGCACAGAATCTTCCACCCGTACTTCAAATCTTATCTGTGGACACATTAAACCCAGAACATTTTAAAGACTCCGGATGGGATTTCTCTAGGGCTACTGTATTGCTTCTGGGAAGACACTGCACTTTAAAATAAGGCATTCATGAATGCCAAAAGCACACAATAATGTCTGTCTTGTAAGAACCGCATCAGTTCCTCAGGGTAAGAAACTAAAGCCCATGTATCTCAGCAAGAGGGAGTATGCTCAAATACTTTCAGTTTCTTACTGTTGGAGGTGGGTCTGAGATGGAAAAATTGTTTCACTGTCCACATTCTGATCTGCCCCCCAAAGCCCTGAATGTCTTGCCCCTATCAGCACAGGCACAAGCACGGGAAATCAGTAATTAAATCTAAATAGGATCTTCTGTTGATGCAAATTAGAATGACCCCATTATCAGCAGAGCAGTGATAACTGATTGGAGCTGAAGCTTGGTCCTAAAAAATGCCTCTTGCCAGGCTCAGGACCAGTCAGCTCTGTGGATTAGCATGTCTGTTGACCACCTTGCTGCCTAATGACAGAAGTTCTGCAAATGGCCTCTCTCTTACACACAGAGCAATACTACTGCACATCCACAGCAAGGCCCTCATGAAGAATATGGCGTTGCCCCCTTTGCTCACAGCATCAGGACTGTTTGCAGGCTGTGGCAAGCCCCGGTGTACCTTGGAGGAACCTGTCTTGCACAGATCACGTGTGTGACAGGGCTGCCGATTTCAAATGACCTGCGTAGGCAGAGGTCATCAATATGTCTTCTATGTGCTCCACTGAGCAGCCAGGCCTTCCTCATGCACTGTAGCATGCAAGAGATCTTGATCAAGCTCTCACGGATCCCACAGGATAGCTCTTTGCAGATGCTTAAGAAGACTTCAGTGCAACCAGCCTTCTGGGCTTGGCTGTCCTAAGAGCCTTCCGTGTCCTAGTTTTCTACCTTCTAAAAGGCTATTGTGCACCCTCACCCTTGAATCGGTTTTGGAAGAAGACTGTCTTTGTTCCCGTTGTAAGACACACTACCTCACAATGTCATACCAAAGTGCTATGGGACATGTAGGTTGCTTGTCCTAGTTACAAATTTCCACACCCAGTCTTTGAAAGGAGACCAGGATGGCCTCCACACAGAGGCTATGTCTACTTCTGAATTTGAAAAAGATCTCTCAGTGCTTCAGCAAGTATCAGCTGGTATCTGCATTTCCAAGTCTTGACAACAGCATGTTTTTCCCTGCATCTTCCCAATTCACCACACATCAGCTGCACAAGTGCAATGGGAAAGAGTCCCGCCTTGCTGTTGTTGCTAAGTCATGGAGAAGTGAATTGGAGCTGCTGAAGATCAAAATAACCCAGAAAATGGTTTTAACTTTCTTCTCATGTTATCTCCTGCTCCAGATATTTTTGCTTTTTTTTCACAGACTAAGAAGACCATGAAAACCACTCTCTAATGAGACGGTATCTTGCAGGGTTGTCTTGTCATATGCCCAATTGCCTTTCATGGTAAGTACCTGATGTGAAAAAGGAGCTGAAACACTGAAAGTTGGGAAAGCAAATGCACATAAAAGGTTTCGGATGGAGCGAAAGCATGCTGAAAGCAAAGCACTGTAGCAAAATGTCCTGTTTCTATGTAGAAAATAAAGCTTTCAAATTTGAAAAAGAAAATTCAGTAAAGGTCTGAAGAAGGGATACAATTGTAGGAAGCCCATCTTATGAGACAGAACATTTGTAGGAACTTGTTAAAAAGCTTTGGCATATTACAAACAACTGTGAAAACCTGTGAAAGTATCATCTAAATGATGTGAGACGTTGCATGGTACATCTGCTGCTGCTGCCTGCTCTCCTGCATCCAGCTCAGGGCATGCTTCTAACACTGGTGCTCCGTGTCCCAGTCCCCTCACTGCATGTCAGGCTGGGCTTATGTAGCCTGGGGGGAAATTTGGAAGAGTGCTCTGAGGTGAACATCTGTGCTTATTGCTCTGTCTCCATTAGAAAAAAAAAAAAATATTGTCCTAAGCCATCTCCATTATTCCCTGTAACTGCCATAACAGGTTGTGATCCTTGTGACAGAAGCCTTTAGCAGAAGAAAGCATACCGGGGAATTATTTTAGCACCATTTTTTGGCTCCAAGAGTGCAAATCTTTGTGGGCAACATGATCACAGAGTTTAAAACACAAGATAAAGCAGTGTGCCACTTGATTGTGGCATGAAAGAAAAGAAAACTGATTGAACAGCCTGTTTTGCAGCTGTGCCTGGTGGAGTGGGTGGGAGTTGCTGTAGGGAGGGCATACGGGGACAACAGTAGCAGTTTGGGAGAAACCAGCTACTCTTTGGTGACAAAAGTACATTTTTCCTGTCTTGTCAGCTGACAGCTCCTCCTCCTCTCCCTGGGCAGGAGGAAGGGCACTTTCTGTCCAGCCCCTGTGTGATGTGCTGGATGGGATGCAGAAGGAGTCTCACGGGGAGCAGCAGTGGAAGTGACGGTAAAGGTGCTGCTGGGAGCAGCCTTTCAAACCAAAGACATACTGTCCAAGACTTTAAAAAAGGTGACAATATCATTGCTTCTTTAGTTCCTTTATGCATCCTAAATTTTGCTTTTTTACTTCTGACTCAGTTTGTATGCCACAGGTATATAGTATTTTCAGTGAAGTCGGGTGGGTTTGAGGCAGCTTTCTCTCTTTCGTTTTGCCTAGTCAGGTTTATCCCACTCACTAGTACCCTTGCCTCTGATGGGACTGGATTAAATCATTGCATTCATAAAGGAAGTAAATTAATTCCCATGTTAGCTCTCCACTTCTCTCTACTCCCAAGCGCACCTGATTTCAGGGGGAAACCGTGTCCAGTTTTGATTACGTAATAGTACTCTCTTGTAGCTTTGGATGTGACTCAGCCACATGTCCCTCCTCATCCTCTGCAGGGAGGAAGGAGTCCTCAGGGCATGACAGTAGGTGCCTCTACCAGACCCACCAGTCAGTAGCTCAGAGTGGCCTTGCTGGAGCTATTTCAAGTTTTCTAGTGTCAGTCTTGACTTACCGGATCTGCCATGACGGCTCATTTGGCTGCACCATGGAGTACTGTCGTTTCATGTATGTCATTTCACCTTTACGCTGGACGGGATTTTCAGGTGCGCTCTTTCCTGGTGTAAGCAGGAGATCAGCAGGGGCTTCACTTTGAGGGCCCTACAGCATTGTCCAAGTGTCCAGCATGCTCTGAGTGATGCTGGGCCACTGGTGTTTGTCATGTCCTTTCTCACGTTATGTCCTTTCTCCGCTTTTTCCTCTCTCAGGTGGAGAAAAGATGGGTGCTGAAACCAGACCTCAGTATCCTGAGGGATTATGCAGTCATTTGGGTTCAGATTGAATTGCCTGACAAATCCTTCCAAATTTCTGCAGCTGTTTCTCTCTGAACCAGGAAAAGGTATTTAAGGGCTGGAAGGGTTTTGACTTAGAAACACAATGGTGTGGAATATGCACGGTCCCTCCTGTAAGGGTCTGGAGGAGGTGAGGGAGGGCACAGATGTATAAATGGGCACACTGCAAGGCAGGGCACCTTTCCTGGGTGCAGAAGAACCACTGACCATTGACACTCTCTGGGGCACCCTTTCTTCACTGTTGCAGACCTGACTCTGAGGCAGCTTAGTGTTGCTCTAGATGAGTTTAGAAAAATTCCAATGCATTGAAATTTGTCACTTTAGGCAAGTGCATGTGTAGCTCCTATGTTTGCATAACCCATCCGCCAGCACAACATTGTTCCCACCAAATGGCCTTCCTGTTCTTCACCCCACAAGGGACTGAGTGACGCGAATGTAAAACATTTAGGTGGATTCACATCTAAAAGCCCGAACAAGTATTTGGAAGAGAAATCTCCTGAAGGTGACTAAATAACCAAACTGCATTAGGCTCAGGAAATTCTCTGAGCTGAAAATAGCTAGGAGTGGGGACAGTACTCAGGGGAAGTGCCATACGTCTTTGTCCTAGTCTTACTTTTCCCTGGATGTCCACCTATGGACACCATTCTTATACATTCTGTATATTAGATGTATTTATCAGTCCAGTCCAAACAAAACTAAATATATTTCCTCCTGACCTCCAGAAAAAAAATCAGGTCCCAAAGAAAAAATAAATGACTGGGGGGCTGGGCAGGAGAACAAGAGGAAAAATGGAGAGAGGTGAAATCCCAGCAGTCAAAAATGAAATGGTTTCAGCCAGCATAGCCCCAATGGCCTGAGAGAGGAGAATATGATCTGACTATGGCTTTA
This sequence comes from Tetrax tetrax, assembly GCA_009806455.1. Taxonomy (NCBI): domain Eukaryota; kingdom Metazoa; phylum Chordata; class Aves; order Otidiformes; family Otididae; genus Tetrax; species Tetrax tetrax. Next base: position 267,217 of record WHYT01017409.1, on the reverse strand, counting down.
AGGAGCACAGTCATGAGGGATGGGGGAGCCTAATGGGAGTGTAAAAGCCACCCACTGGAAGGGAAAATAAATCCCCAGAGGCAGTAAAAAGGGAGAAAAAGGCCAGAGCAGGGCAGGGCCTGCAGCCATTGTGTTGTTGCAGCAGTAGGACCTCGAGTGCCCCATCCCTATGAGGAGGTGCTGCAGAGGCAAGGCTGCATGTTGCCCCATGGGTGCTTGGGGAAGCACCTTCCCCACCTCTGGAGGTGGTGCACGCAGACTGCCAAGGGTACATGTGTGTCCTGGTTCTGGCTAGGATGGAGTTAATTTTCACCTGAGCTGGGAGAGCAGCTGGAGCTCCTGGCACCTGTGGCTGGTGGACACAGCTGGGATAGGTAACTAATTAGCCAACAGCTGGGATAGTTTACCCAAATTGGCCCAAGGGCTGTTCCGTACCCTGGGACATCGCTCTCGGTATATAAATGAGGAGGGTGCTGAAGGGAGGTTCCTGCTACTCGAAGAGGAAGCCAGGTATCAGGATCTGCTGTGAGCTCTTGTACTGTCAATTGCATGCTTAAGTGTTTTCTGTTATTGTGATTTTGTTTATTTGTTTTTTCTTAAACCTTTTGTTATCTCAACCCATGAGTTTTGCCTTTTCTTTACCAGTTCTCCTCCCTGTCCCACTGGAGGGTGAGGTGAGTGAGAGACTGCATAGCTTGGTCCTGAGCTGGGCTAAACTATGACAATGTGTAAGCAATGGTAGTCTTGCTGCAGGTCCTTTTGCTAGATCTTGGAGCATTAGTGATGACAAACAAGTCCAGGTGGCCCTCAGGGCAGAACACTAGTCAGCAAATGAGCCTGCTGACAGGTGATCCTGTGGTGATGCAGCATTTTCATTTATTCTGGTGTGTCTAAGCAGATATGTTGATGGCCTCTGGTTTAGATAGAATCATAGAATGGTTCGAGTTGGAAGGGACCTTCAAAGGTCATCTAGTCCAACCCCCCTGCAAGAAGCAGGGACCTCCCTGACTAGATCAGGTTGCTCAGAGCCCCATCCAGCCTGGCCTTGGATATTCATGTACATTGTCTGTAACAGTACCTGCACACCAGTCTTTCCTGGGATAATGAGCAGCAGTGATTCAAGACAAGACGGATGCCAGGTCTTGTGTAAATGCAGACCTTGTGCTGGCAGGCAGAGATATTCTGCTATTGCCAGGGAGAAGATGTAAAGAATGAGTCCAAACAGGAATGGGAAGCAGGTTCCTCTGTGATTTCAGTGGGCTACAGGTCCAGGCACTTTCGTGCACTATCTGAATTACTGGGAAGAAGCTTGAGCCTACAGGAGTTCCAATGATCTCCATATCAAAGGGCTTTCTGAATAAGTACCAGAACAGCCATTTCCCTCTGAGTCTTTTGGTGCTTTTTTCTTCCTGAGATCAGAAACAGTAACAGCTTAATCTTCTCAAAGAAGCCTTGATAACTTCTTAAGTAAAAATCTGGCTCTAGGATGAGGTTCACAACTTGTATTTATAGATGGCCAACCTCGTGCAAGCATGAAACACCTAGATACAGAAAAAGGAGAAGGCAAAATATTTTTTTTTTTTTTTTACTTTCAGGGAAAAATTGCTTAATGTCTTCTGAAATATATTGTACATTCAGTGTGCATTAATGTAATTGGTTAAAACTCAGAGAACTATACTTTAAAGTCTGAGCCACACCATCTGGTTCTCTCCCTGCTCAGTGCCCTAAGCATCTGGCCAGAGAGAGCATATTTCTTTTTCCCTTCTCCTCTGTCTTCTTTTTTTATTCTGCTTAGCCTCATTACCTCAGATTTCCTTACACTGAGTTTATGTGCATAAGCCATTTATTTCCCTTCTCTCTTAATCTAGCTGTGTGATTCTGAACATCATTTAGGCTGAACTGCTAACTCCACGTTTTGCCTTGTCAGAAAAATTATGCACCTTAATGTATATTCATTCTCCTAAGTCATGATATATAGGGAATTTAATTGATCCTAATGATGTTCTTTGTGTCACTTTACTGTCTGTTTCCTGTTCACCAAGGAGCACTTTCATATCAATTCACTCTTCTGTGAATTGAAGAATTACTCCAATGAACAGAGTAATTTTGGTGACAAGGTAAAGCTGTTATCTGCTGATAAAAATGGCTTTGAGCACCCCTTGCATGTGCTATGTTTTTTTTTAACTACATGGTTCTTCCCTTAAGTGAAACTCCTCAAATAAAACCTTTTTCGTGTTAGATAACTTGAAAAACACTCTGAAGAGCAGGGTTTTTTTTGCTAAGATCTCATTAGTTGTGTTGGTCTTCAGATATTGATCCCTAGTGGGCATACCCCTCTGTCTAAAGACATATATTAACTGTAGTGAGAAGAAGATATTGCTTCACCATTCTTGCCTCTATGCAGTCTGACTGCAGTGCTGCTTTTCTGACTGTGGAAAACTTCTGAAGATAGATAGAAACAAAACTTAATGAAGGTTCAGCTGTCTGATTTTCGCAGTGGTTGGAGCGATGGAAACATTCCCAGCACTGTGCAACATGTACTTCCATTAAATCTTTTCCCTGAACTTGTTCCTTTCCACAAAGGCCTCTCTGTAGCAACGGGCTTGGTTAATACTTCCCCTTCCTTTGAAGTCATGCAGAGCTCCCATCTAGGTTTGTATCCAAAGCGTGAGACATCACTACCAGAAGGTATTTTTCCAATGCAGATCTGCTGGGCATTGCTCATGGCTGTTTATACAGAAACTGTACAATTAGTGCCCACAGAGGCATATCAGAGCAGGGCTGCTCAGATTACTGTGTTTCTACAGAAAGCAGCTCAATTGCAAGAAGATAGAGAGGTCCTGCACAACCATCTCTCCAGCAGAAACCAAATATCCTCTGTTCTCTTTCCATGTATGAGCCCTGCCTAAGGATGAAAAAGGGCTTTTCACAGCCCATTATAGCCCTTATTACACTGATGTGTCCAAAATACAGGATGCCATTTAGATCACTGGCTTTGCTTCAAGGGAGGTGCTGCAGTGAAAATTCAGTTTTGCTGTTAACCAATACAGCACAGCAGAAAGCAGCAGTGTGTGTATAAACAGATGTGATGATGTCCTTAATGCTAACCAGGACTTTCTTGATAAACGGATGTTCAACATTAATTGACTTATCCAGATGCAGCCAGCTTTCCTAAAATAACAAATGCATCAACATATGGTACAGACTTGATGTTTTCATTTGAGTTGCACTGGTGACACAATCCTACAGTAAAGATTTGGAAGAGAAATCAACTGCCTCAGTTTGGAAGGAAAATACAATACAACTGCTCAGTAGGAAAACTACAGAGACAGCCTTCTGTTTTCAAGGATGAGAACAATTTTGCTGCCTTTCACCAGTAGAGCAGGGAAAGCTGAATGCTGCTGGGAAACCATTGACATTACTGCCTGCTATCTATGGAGCATTTTGCACACAGTGGAGAACAAAATGACCAAAGCTGATGTCCAACATAATAGCCGTGAGTATTTTATCTCCCTGGTATGGGAAATACTGTGTTAAATGTAACTATTACAAATGTTTATTTGAAGGAAAGATGATTTTTAGGTTATGGCTTTGGCTTGACACTTCATACATGTCAAGCGTCTTTCCTAGCTTTGCCCAGTGCCATGGGCGAGTCATTTAGTATCTGTCAGCCTCTGTTTCACACACTTAAAATTCAGACCCTAATTATTTCTTCTGCTCTGTCTTTTGAAGTAGGCAGGACTTCCAAAGTCTAAAATACACAGGTCAGCAACTGAATCCCTGTGTGTTTAAGGAGTGCCCAATACAACCACACCCCAGCAGCAGGACATCTGTCCCTAGGGAACAGAAGGGGAGAAAACCTGTCCAAAACGAGTGATTGGTACCCTCCTGAAAGAACTGTGGCTATGATGTTCTGCTTCATGCAGGGGCTTTTTCCCCTGAAGGCAGAGAGGTGCATGCCATAGCAGCATCGATGCTTTGCTAGGGCTGCTGAACTGGACCTCCCTCCTGCTGCAGGACAGGGGGCAGAGAGGACTCTGACATCCTTTCTGGGGGCAGACTGCAGCAGCACTGCCTCTCAAAATTTTCTTTTTCCAAACAAGTGTGGAAGCACAGAGGAAAATGCCACTTTAATTTGCATTGAAGTTCTCTGAAAGAGAGTTCAGAAAACTGAATCCTTTCTGACCTGTTGCAGTGTGGCTCTCTGCTCTGTGCAGGCCCGGTGTGACAAAGCCACAGGCAACAGGTCACTTCACCCATCAGCCAGAGAAGGCAAAATGCTTGCCAGGGTCTATCCTTGCTCCCTCAGCATCCCAGTGAGCAGCTGAGGTTCTGACAAAAGACCAAGGCCATGAAAAACACAGCAGATGTTAAATGCCTTCACTTCAGTCGGTTTTGTAAATTGCTTCTGTTTCGGCCACCCTGAAAAATATCTTTATGTTGGAAAATTGTTAGTTGAGTTGTGAGTTGCCATGGATGCGACACTTGGTTTATTGCAGACTTTGTTTCTTACTGTGCAGGACTTCATTCTCAGCACTCTACTGGGCTTATAAATATCGAATAAATTGGCCCACTTTTTCTCAGAAGTCAGAGGCAAAATTGCCAGTAATTTAAAGGTGTGGGCTCAGGCCTATTATATCGCATTATATTTTTTATAGCATTGATCACCTCTGTTTTGGCAGTCTCCTGATTCTACCTAGCAAGTCAGGCTTTCACTCAGGTATAAATAAATCTTCCCAAAAATAAAAGGAAAAAAAAATAAATCTTTTTTCCCCTCTAAGCCAACACAGGAGACTGTTTGTCCCTGAGAATGGTTTTGGCTGGGACTCCACGGCAAGTGTTCTCATGAGTACACAGAAAACTGGAGAGAAACTGCCTCTGCATTGCAGCAAGGTATCTGAAGAAATCAAAATGATCTGCATATAGTATGTTGTTTAGCTGCAGTAGTTTTCCAGACGGCCACAGTGTCAGGGACTGAGCGGATGATGCTGACAGATAAACATTTGAGAATTGCTTGGACTGAGTATAGCTGCAATTACTGTAATGAAATGAAATTTGTCTCTGGCCCTCTCCAGAAGTTATTTGCAAATAAATGGGTAGGGATAGGGTCTAAATCTTCAAAGCCAGTTGGCAATATTGCTAAAAAAAAAATCAAGGAAATTGCCTTATACTCAGTTGTTCATTCTTCATCCGCTCTAAACCATTATCTTTCTTTCAGAGGAAGGAGCTCTGCAGATGCACAGACATCTGTATAAATAGTTTTTCTCTACAGTTAAATCTTAAGCATTTCTTCAGTGATTATAAAAAGAAAAGAAAAGAGTATCAACATTTCAGACCCACTCTTGAATTTCCTGGGCTCTGATGCAAACCATCAGACTTTAATCTTCCTATTTATCTGCCTGTGCAATTCAAGCCATGCAAGGACAGCTTGGATGGCCATGGAGCATGGGGTCTCACCAGAGCAGGACCTACTCCATGAGATGCTCTATGGTCATAAACCCTGTGGCAGGTCTCATGCGGGCTTACTTCTATGCATTTAATAAGGTGTCTTGTGATCCTTGTGGTGGTAAAAACCTCCCAACAGACTTCCTCGTTTTTGCAAAAACTTCGAAGCTGTCTACAGTTGGTGACCCCCATCCTGCCCAAGCGACTTTTGCATGCAAAAATGAGATGTCTAAAGTAGAGAACAAGGATAACGTAATGATGTGGACAAAGCAGATTTAAATAGGGCTATCTGTCATTATTATTATTTATTCAATGCTGACAGTTTATTTCACTTGTTTTAAAGAAGGAAAGAGAGGAAAGCATGGAAATTCTATTTTCCTCCATTAGGACTTGTTATGTCCACCTCACTCACCGTGGTGTTAGCCATCCTGCTTCAGGGCAGCATAAATATAAAAGCAGAATTAGATCCACAGTCACCTTCCCAGCATGGACAAACAATCCAGTTCCCTACTAGGCTGGTCAGAATGAGATGCTTTTTAGTTTGCCAGGTTGATTAAACTGGTTCCCCTTTTCTCCTTGCTTCTTGCACCCATTTTACACTCCCAGCCCAGAGGGTGCCTGTGTGTTCTCAGGGCTCAGCCCCAGTCTCAGCTGGGCCAAAGAGATAGCCAGGGATGTGGTTAAAGTTGGGGTGCTCCTGTGTAGCCTGAAGAGGACTTGAGGCTACAGCAATGGGATGGACTGATACAGCCTCAGGCATTTTTCTCATGATTACCTACCGAGGATAACAGCCTGATAACCGCCGTAGGGATACACGGTGGGCAGGGTTGGCATACGATTCACAGGGGAGCTGTAGAGGGTAAAGGTAAAGGTTTGTCTATCCTCTGCAGCCACCCAGGTTGTGGCCTCGCATCTTAATTTTTCTCTACTAAAATAGTCTCCATCCTGACACTGGATCTCTGTTTCATTTAAGTAAGCACAAGTGCCAAGAAGTACCTATGCCCTGTCCCATCCTATCCCTTCAAAAGGATCTCTGTCCCAGCAGGATGCCCTTGGAAGGAGCCAGGATGGGGGCACTGCACTCCCAGCTTCATGCAATTAGGGTTTTAACCCTTTGGATCCTGCTTTTGATTTTGGTTTTTTACTTTTTCAGACATGTTGTCTTTGCACAGGTATGTTTTTGGCTGGAAATCAGTTGTCTAGGACAGAGAAAGAGACAGAGAGCAGTGCTCAGGGCTGCTCCTCGCTTTTTGGCCTGCTCAAGCAAAAGAAAAAAAATATATTTACAAACTGAGCTTTTTGTTCTGCACTGACTGAAGTTTTTCAATAGTTATGGAAAATCAGGTTAGGGGAAAGTAAATTCTGGAAGATAACTGCAACAGCACACAAAGGACATCGTGAGCATTAATTACTTGACCATACCAGGCTGCAGGTGATTGGAAATACTGTAGGTGAAGGGCAAATGCCCCTTGACAAAAATTGGTATGGGTTTGACTTTAAATAAGATTTCATAAATCCAGACTTTGAGAAGTGAGAGAAGACGGAAGAATGAATCATCCCAAGCAATTTCAGTGTAGTTTACATAGTCTGACACTTTATGTCAAGCCACCCAGCTCTTCTATTTTTAGTACAACTAGAGATGGGTCCAGAATGTGAAGATTAGAAGTAATATTTCCCAGCATTTGCAGATCTTCGAATAGAGATTTTTGGCTCGACTGTCAGCAAAGATGAGGTGCATCTGTAGAGTCTGGAAGCAGAATTATATATGTTTGGCCTTTTCTCCTAAGGTTCAGGTTGCATTGTGTTTCAAGGCTTTGGATAGGGAATGTTTTGACAAATCAAAACCAGAAGTATCTGAATTGTGAGAACGACGAAGGAAACAGAGATTTCAAACTGATGATAGGTTTTCTGTTATTCAGTAAAATGTATTAGCTACCATACGAAGCCCGGGGTAAAGAAGCTATTAGTAGTACACTGTTGTTCTTATTTCATAATTAGGTTATACCATAGCTACACTTAACTATGCTGAAAGTTTGGAAATACAGAAGAACTTTAAGTAATATCAGTTTTTTAAAAATACCATTAGATTTTATTTTTATAAAGGTTCAATTGCTCAAATCCTCATCACTTTTTCTTAGCTTTACTTGGATTTGGAGAGAGATCTCAAATACCCCAAACAATATTGATTCTTCCATCAGTAAGACTTTGGTTTGCCATGCATTGCTGACAGCTATGACTGTTTTCAGTTACGTCTCCGAAGTGAAAATATCTTACCTGTATAAATGACATATCCATATGCAAAGACTGGTTCTGGGAAAAAAACAAGTTTTGTTTGTATTCCCACAAAGACTGTCCATATGCTTATTTTCCCTTGGTTTGCCTCGGTTGGTTGTTTTTTTTTTTATTGCTGTGAGGGATGTTTTTTCGACAGCATAAAATAAGGGCTGGTGTTCTGACACTAAGGCGATTCATGTCAGCCAAGGATTTTGCCTAGGGGCATTTTCTCTTCCGCTTGCTGTGCCAAGGTGACACAGCACACACACCATCCCCACCAAAATTGTCACCCTCTCCAGCTTTTCCCGAGCAGCCAGATTTATGTTAGCCATGGAAAACCAGGCTGCTTTTAGAGCCACTGTAGAGAACAGTACAAGCACAGGGCAGCACCCACTTCTGGAGTCCCTGAACCCAAATGACTGGACTTCCTCCATATGTTACACCAGAAAAGATGACATTATGGGGTAAGAGAATCTTATGGTATTTCTTGAGAGATCAGTAAAAAAAAAGACTATTTCCTGCAAGGCTTTAATTCAGATGATTTTACAGTCATTTCAAGTAAAACCAAAGCTACTCTAACCTTGACTTGATTAGATGATTTCACTTCACTGAAACTACACTCTTAACAAGCACATGAGTCAGAGCTGCTTATGTTCATGCCCACAAAGTGAAGAATAAGTTCAGATTTATCAAAGTTAAACAAAAGCAGGGGCCAAAAAGAAAAAAAGAGCAAGAAAACAAAAAGGGGAGGGAAAACTGCTTTAAATTCCAATTCCTGGCTTTATCTGAAAGTCACAGGATCTTGTACGTTCATGGGTCTAAGGCAGCAGACATTTAGTTTCCATAGTATTTTGGCTTTTGTTTATGGTTAATGTGATGGGGAGGGATTGTTTTGTTTGGGGGGGTGGGGGTGAAATCTATTTTTTGGCATACTGTGAGGCATGAGATACTTTAGTGAGAATTAGCCAGTTAACAACCAATGGACATGAGTGTCTTTCCAGTACACAGAGCAAAGGTAGATGTAAAAGATATCTTCTTCTGTGGATGATTCATGCCTTGTTAGATGGTTGAGTGGCTCACAGAACAGGCAGTATTGGATTCACGCTGAGTGCTGTACAGCATGTAAAAACGTCAACTGTTTTTAGAATATTTATTTATTTTTTTAAATAAGATCCTTCCAGGGCAGTTCTTCAGCAAGGCAGACTACAGGAGTCTGCCTGGAGGTCCTTGCAAGAAGCTTGAAGATTTTCCCCAGATGATTTCTGTGCATGTGAAGGGATGGGCGGAGGTGCCTCTTGCATCTTGCAATATGAAGGGTTAGGAAAAAACTCAGGAGCAATCTCTCTGTGTGGCTGTTACCATTTCCACTCTAGCAGCAACAGCAGAAAGCCCTCGGATGGTATTAATTGTCTCTCAGGCAAGTGATTTCGCAAAGATATTTAGCTGTAGTTGTGGGAGGACCTTCAGGACCATACAGGTGGCATGCAGCTGAGGCACATGCTATGGTGATTTTTGGCTTATGTCCCAGCACTATACAGAAATATCAGGATCACAAAATCACTGAATGGTTAAGGTTGGAAGGGATCTCTGGAGGTCATCTGATCCAACACTCCTGCTCAAGCAGGGCCACCTAGAGTCGATTGCCCAGGATCACATCCAGACAGCTTTTGAATATCTCCAAGGATGGAGACTCCACAACTTCTCTGGGCAACCTGTGCCAGTTCTCGGTCACCTCACAGCAAAAAGTGTTTCCTGATGTTCAGATGGAGCCTCCTGCTTTTCAATGTGTGCCCATTGCCTCTGGCCACTGTGCACCACTGAAAAGACCCTGACTCCATCTTCTTTTCACATACTGCCCTTGAGGTATTTATGTACATTGATAAGATCCCCTTTCAACCTTCTCCAGGCTAAACAGTCCCAGCTCTCTCAGCCTTTCTTCATATGTGAGACACTCCAGTTCCTTAAACATCTTAGTGGCTCTTCAGTATGTCCATGTCAGTATGGATTCTCTTCAGTATGTCCATGTCTATCTTGCACTGAGGAGCCCAGAACTGGACACAGAAGTGAGCACTTCAGATGTGGCCTCATATGTGCTGAGTAGAGGGGAAGGATCACCTCCTATGACCTGCTGACAATGCTTTCTGTAATGCAGGCCAGGATACTATTCACCTTCTTTGCCTCAAGGTCACATCACTGGCTCATGTTCAACTTGGTGCTCACTGGGACCCTCACATCCTTTTCTGTCAAGTTGCTTTCCAACTGAGTGGCCTCAGTATTTATGAGGAGAAGGCATAAGCGGAAAGATCTGCTTCCTTCTCTAACCCCAAGCACAGGTCCTCTCTTGCCCTATGCTGCAGTAACAAGTAAACCCTCCATCCACCTCTGGGACCTTCTACCCTGACTCCCACACCACACAACTGCTAACTCACAACCAATGTTTCACTTTCAACAAACCAATTTGTCCCATTCCAAGCTGAATGAGCTGTTCTGGGGATACATCTCTCTGAGGACCTCTCCTACAAGGCAGCATGGAAGAATTTGTGCTAGATTTGGCCCTCTGCATTTTACACTCCCCCAAGGCTACCTCAGCAAAATTTTCACAGATAAGCAACAGCTAACCTCTATTTTGTGCTACTGAAAACTCCCCTTTGGGAAGTAACAGTGCAGCCCTCATAGTCTTACTGACACTTCAACTGGAAGAAAACTCTAAATCCAAAATAATAATTGTGTCTCGGAGCTGCAGGGGTATTATATAGGACCTGGAGGAGTTGCATTGTCACGTGCTACTCATGGACAGTGCTCCCTGCTCTGAAGAACCCATGTGCTCCTCTTGGCCTGGAGACTAGGATCTATTCACTGAAGCAATTGCAGTTAACAAGGTAGCTTAAACAGTAGGAGACCACATAGTATTTTACTATAATAACAGTTATTACTGTAATTATGACTAGTTATTCTCCAACTGAGCAAAGAGAACTGAACTGATTTCTGTCCTTCTGTCAGCATCTATTATGAGAGATTTGGCACATTTGACGGGAAGGATCTATTCTCTTTCTGTATTTGCCAGACAAAACGTATTGAGGATGCTGATATTTAAAACCAAGCATGTAAAACAACCATCATATGTCTAAATTTAAACTATAGGTATATTATGTAGTAAATATTTGCAATTGGTAGATCTGAATTCTTGAAACCAAATCTGCTGTCTTCTTTTGATGCCCCACAAGATGACTCTAGCACGAGTATAAGGTTTGGCCAATAAAAGGCAGCAGGGCATAGTCCTTGTCACTAAATATAGGAAAGCCTATGCACTAGCAGTCCTGTGGCTAAGGCTTGACATGCTGAAATAAGTCAGGATAATTCAAGGTTATGGTTCCCTCAGCAACTATATCTCAGTCACAGTGCATGTGTGTAATAAGACATAAAAGTTAGCATCACATACTGTGATACAAAATGTTACACATGCCCACGGGGCTTTGAGTTATGATTTCTGCAGGAGTTAATTTGGTGCTGTTAGTGGAGTGATTCCTTTAAAGATGCAGTCAAGGTAACATTTTACATTTAATTTCCCCATTGCCATTTTCTTTGGCCTTGTCAGCTGTAAGAAAAAATCAATGGTGCGTAAATCTCTGCTCATGTAACTAGGTAGTAACAGTGGAAGATGCACAGTAGGGAGGGCACTGACATGACTGTATCTACTTCAAACTTCTTGAAGCTTGATGATATGCTATCCTAAGGATCTCTCTTTCCTTTCCAGATGTTTAACCTCAACCCGTGGAAAGGCACCACAGAGAATTATGGCTCAAAATAGAGGCAAGATAGTTATTTGCCAAGCCTAATCATAATTTTTTTTTTCTGTTGCTGTCTCACCATATCATTGGTTCACCTTCAAACAGTTTTCCTCTGGAAAACTCTTCACTGTTCAGCAAGATATTGTCCATACACTAATACAGAAATACTCTTCAGGTACTGTAATTCACAATATGGCTTAACAAAATGTTCCCCCTAGGGGTTTCTCCTGGAAGAAAAAATATATATAAGAAAGCCAGGGGGAAGTATTCACTACCATAGCAAATGTTATTGTCCCACATTCAGGATGCCATAGACTGGTTTCCCACCAAGTGGTAGAACTCTTCTTGCTCCTTTCCTCTTGAATGTAACTCCAATAGTAAGTGGAATTGGGGACGTCAAGTGGTTTGGAACAATGTGCAGCAATAGCCTGAGAAATCTCACTTAGTTTAGCCCTTCTGATCAGTTATTTTATACGTGACAGATGTACCCACAGTAGTTACCCAGACATGAGCGCATTTCTCAAAAAAGCAACCAGATCCATGCAGTTTCACCAGCAGAGACACAACAGATGTGCTGTGAAACTTAGATGTTGAAAAGCAACTGGGATTTGTTGGTAAAGCTCATGTTTCCAAGTGGTAGAAGAGGAGAGCAAACCTCCTATCACTACTGTACAATCCTTCATCTGTTGCTAACTGTAGCGGCTGGTGTTTTACATATTGCATTTCATCCACCGAGCCAAACGACAACGGGTATGAGTTACTCGCAGTAGTTCCAATTCTATGCATGCAGTTACTGAAATGTAGAGGTTTTGTAAAACTGAAGATGGAAGCTTGGTTTTGTGGACTTCACTGGGGACAAAATATCACGCCCTAGTTAAACAGCTGCAGCTATATTTTCACATGTGATTGTAAAGAGGCCTGTTTTTTGGATTTTTTTTTTGTTTCCAAAAGGAGCAAGTTCACACAGATCTACCGGGAACTGCAAGCACTTGATGTCTTTGGAAAGTAGGTCATTACTAGTTTGTGCCTAATTTGAGTTAGCCAAAGCTTCAGCACTGCCCTGATTGCCACGGAAAATAATATGTAGCAGAGGAGTGAGATTTTTGAGAATACAGAGTATCCCACCTTCCAGTCCCGGACCTTGGTCACATTGTCCTTTCTGCTGGATGCTGATGGAGACAAAGCCTGAACTGCCCCTGATTTATTTTTCTGTGAATCAATTTATGTATTCTTCTTACTGCTGCATCCATATTTCAGGAGATAATCTTTATTGTGTCTCTGCTCTGGACACTATCACAGACACAGAAAAGGGGAACATTCTTCTTTGTAATGAGGATTTTATTACTTCTTTGTCCTCCCTGGTGCCTGTCCTAGCAAATCACACCCTTATTATCTGAGGTGGCGGGCCATAGCTGATGCAGCACTTGCTCTGTGAGTCCACTCTCACCCCTCCTTCTCAGGAGCATTGTTACTCTGCATCCCTCCTCTGTCAGACCTCGGCTGCTTACAGCTTGGGGGATTCCTGTTCCACAGCAACCCCAAGGCTGTGCCATTTATGAGAAACACAGAAAATCCAGAAAGAGCAACCCATCTGGTGGTACAGTATTTCTGGACCAGAGTCTCAAAGTGAATGGAGGAGGAGGGCAAGGAAGATTGGGAATATTTAGCCTTACAGCCATGCCCATATGTGTGTGAGATGAAGAAATGTTGCTGCACCTTCCTTAATTCTCTCCTTGCCGAATGTCTGTGCTGGAACCAGAGGACAACATGGGGTCCTTGCAACTCTGATGGCCTTTAGTCCACCCTAGATCAGCAGGAAAACCTGCAACATGCTGGCTCGGCAACTTCAAACAGCTTCATCTCATGTTATAGAATGAGTACATTGAACAATATAACACGATTAGGGCTTTTCTCAAGGCAATGGAGATGCTTTCCGTGCCGTGGGGAATGCATGATGAGCAGTGCAAGGAAGCTGCCTGCCTGCCCGCCCGCAGTGCTCGGTGGAAGCCAAGGTGAGGTATTTAATAGTCGAAGGGGTTAAGAGGCTGCAAATTATCTGCATCCAGACAGATGAGCTCTGCAAGCCAGCACTGCAAACGCTGCCAAGGGCAGGTGCATGAACCCAATCAGAGAGTTTGTGCACTTCATTTGCTCATGAGCAGTGATGGAAGAAAGGCCGGGAGCCAGCAGACTGAAGAGTTCCCATTTGCCGTCAGTGCCTTAGACTGCACTGTCTGCCCACGATTGCTCTAAGCCTATGAGGCGGCTGTAGTGACCAGTAGAACAAATCATATTTGTACAATTGTTTAAGAGCAAATAAATCCAACACAGAGTGGGATTTCATACTGTGGTGTTTTTCCATAGTCGATTACATTTTGCTTGGTGAAATTTGAGCTGAGAAACAAATGCTTAGCATCAACTTCATTTATCACTGAATATGCAGACAAAAGCTAAAAGTAGCCAACCACCACAATTTAAAAATTACTATGACATGCGAAATAATACCTATGACATGCAAGTTACTTGGTGGGAAATGTTTCCTCTGAGTGCTTTGTGACATGTAAAACTAGTGGATGAGCAGGAGGCAATGCCAAATGAAGGATGGGGACCCATGGGAGAGACCCCCAGTCAGAGCAAAGGACAATTTACAGGGACTTTCTCCCAGCTGTCAGGGCACAACAGCAGAAAGCAGGAAGGTGCTTGTTAGAAAACCTCAGCACAACATCAAATGGTCTCCCTTATATGTTACATTGCTCACTTGCCTATCCATCCATCACTCTGTCTCCAGACACCTTCCACGTAAAATTGCTTTGTCAACGATCTGCAATTCCAATGTTCATCCCTCAGTGACAGGCCATTGGCAGCGATGACCTAAACGGTGAGCAGGAAGGATGGACAGGTATATTACAGAAGCAGATGATTTTGGAGGAGCAAAAAAGAAGCCCCTTATGGGTTCACCATGGAATTCAGAAGCATTTTGGAAAGATATGTTGAAATGGGACTGGTAAGGCTGTGGATATGGAAACTCTTTAGCAGGCACTGTTGTTATAGGATTGAGGGATAATGGTTTGAAGCAGGAGGAAGCAGATTCAGACTGGACATAAGGAAAAAGTTTTTTACAGTGAGGGTGCTGGAACACTGGAACAGGTTGCCCAGAGAAGTGGTGGATGCCCCATCCCTGGAAACATTCAAGGCCAGGTTGGATGGGGCTCTGAGCAACCTGATCTGGTTGGAGATGTCCCTGCTCCTTGCTGGGGTGTTGGACTAGATGCCTTGAAAGGTTCCTTCCAACCCAAGAAATTCTATAATTCTGTCCTCATATTGTAGCCAGCCACTTCTCCAGAGCCTGCTGTAGGCAGAGAGCCAGCAGTCCTGAAACAAGTTAGGTAAAAGTTAGTTGAGTCATCTCTACTCCACAGTGTGGTTCATAGAGTTGTGCATATAAACCTTGAAGTCAGAGATGCTGTTTCTGTCAGCCTTTCTGTGACACATAAGAAGAAAGGATTTCAAGGACATAGAGGACAATACAATTGAAAGTGACATTATATTTGAGAGCTCGCTGCAGCTAGAATAAAACAGAGTGAGCTGTTTGCTGTCGTTCCTCATTAAAATGCAAAGCAACATCTTTGTGCGCTCTGTAAACATGACTATTTCTTCTTTTCTGCCTGTGAGCTTCGAACAGATATAAAACTTGGGTATATTAGTTTCCAGAGGAGATACAGTCTATTTAAAAAAAAAAAAAAAAAAAAAAAAAAAA
>WHYT01017409.1:203571-222407 GCA_009806455.1 Tetrax tetrax | reverse complement strand
AAAAAAAAAAAAAAAAAAAAAAAAAAAAGAGGGAAGCTTTCTGAACTGGCCTCAGGCGGTGATGCAGGAAGATTCATTGTCCAGCTCAGGCACAACCCGCGCTTTCTCATGCTCAAGCTGTAACACAAATTTCTGCATGATTTCTGTCCCTGCATGATTTTATCCTAATGGGTTTGCTATCAGGAGAATCCACTTGTCTTGCAAGATCTCTATTTGACATTTTGGATGTCTGCTTTTGAGGATAAGCATAAGGTCTGAAAAAATGGTTTGGTGGGCCTGTATTTGGCTAAAAGGTGCCAAAGCTGCAGGCTGGGGAGACCTTTGCCTGCTCACAGGCTGCTGGAGGGGACAGACAGTGGTGACAGCATAGCGCTGGGGGGTCATGCTGGGGCACTGCCACCCCGACAGGTCTGCAGGGCAATTCCGTAGAGCTATTTCTTAGAAAATTGTTGAAATCCTATTTCCCTATGTGGAGAGGGAAAACAGCCTGGAAGTGGTGCTCCTTCCAAACTTTTGGGGTTGTTCATACCAAGCTTCACTGCTGCTTGGCTTACACTGCATTAAAAATAACTATATTTTCATGATGTTTAATGCCTCATTGACAATATGCTAAAACAAGTCTGATTGCAGTTAAGATCACAGCATAAATGACTCAGAAAAGCTGCTCGTTAGGAAAGAGTTATGCTGCTGTGGACAGCTTGTATAGCAAGATGTCTCTTCAAAGAGTAGCGCTGGCAGGAGTAACTCAAAAGGGGTGGGGAATAGGTGCCCTTCGGTGCTGTCCTGGATTGGAGCTTATAGAAGAATGTATTTACATTCATACAATCTGAATAAGTCATAATTTAAAAGTGTGCCCTGGGATGTGACTGTCACTACCATTGTTCCCATTTCTCAAAGTATTTATTGGCAAAACACAGTGTGAGCATCTGGAGGTAGATTTAGATTGGATATTAGGAAAAAGATTTTCACAATGCGAGTTGTAGAGCACTGGAACAGGTTGCCCAGAGAGGTGGTGGATGCCCCATCCCTGGAAACATTCCAGGCCAGGTTGGATGAGGCTCTGAGCAACCTGATCTAGTCAGGGATGTCCCTGCTCCTTGCAGGGGGGGTTGGACTAGATGACCTTTGAAGGTCCCTTCCAACTCTAACCATTCTATGATTCTATGATTCCATGACTTGAGCTATGGGAGCGGCCCCCTACCCTCCGCCACTGCCTCGTTGCCTGGCCTTGGGCAAGTCCTTTAATTACATTGGGACCTTGTTTCCCAGCCCTGAAACTCCCATAATAAACATCCCCTCACTCACACGAGGTTTTCTGTGACACTTAAAGCCAGCACTGATTCTGCCTTTCTCCTTCATGCCTTCCCCAGCAAGAAGCCGCATTAATTTCAGTGAATTTGCTCATTGTAATCCGGGCTTCTCTGGATAAGGGCAGCAGTGAGGTCTGCGGTGACCAGCCAGCACTTGGAGATGTGTGGGGAAAGAAATTGTGTCATTACAAACAACTAATTACATTATTATTATTAAGTTCATTACTGTTTCCTGCTGAAAGGATCAGTATTCAGAGCCTGTGTTCTCACAAGAAATCAATGGGATACAGGGTTTGTATTCATTTCTCTGAGAGTTCAGTAGATCCTTAGCAAAGACAGTGAATGGCTTAAAATGTTATTTAAAAAGTAGTTAATGTGCCTGTACAGGAACACATGTGAAGTACAGCATGAAATTTGGGGAAAATGTATCTTTTTGAACAGCAAGGTTTTATTTCTCTTAAGTTAAGCAATAAAAGCTTACAGCTGTGTTTTTTTTCCTGATAGGTAATTTTAGAATGGCTTAAATATACTTGCACCTTTCCTCTGTGTGAACTGCTCTTCGTCACCTCTTTAGACTGCAGTGAGCATCTTTCCCAATTATATTATTGCTTTCTCTTGCCCTCCTTTCCCTCCCTTCTTTGACTCTTGTTGAAATAAACCATTCTAGACAACATTATAGTCTGCACAGATTTTGACATTTTATTAACACAGAGATAACATGCAGACTAACATTCTGGTTATTCATCAAAGATTTTTCCAGTATTGAACAGTCATTACTATTTCAGCTGCCCTGTGATGGGAACACCATGTTCTCAGATCAACAGAAGGAAAGCTGCCTAATTTCCCTCTAGCACTTGTACATGCCACTACGTATTTCTTGCCATTCCTACTGCAGTTGAGTAACTCTAAGTATGCCCCATACCTTGGTGACTGGCAAGGTACGCTGCTGAACTGAGTTGGCAGTGCTCCAGTGATTAAAAAATCCAGGCCTGTAGTAAATTATTGCTAAATTAAGGTGACCAAAAGCTGGACTTCTGGAGGTACAAAATCAGTAGCAGATCCAACAAGGGAGTTTCTCACTATGGTAAAGCACTACTTGCTATTCCGATGCGTTACGCAATTTTGCCATTTTCTTCTAACACATCTGTACTGGTCAGTGCTAAGGGGAAGATGCTGGATACAGGAATGGTATAATCTGTTATAAGATCTCACATTTTCTGAAATAACCCTCTTGTGCTTCAGCTCCCCTGTGCTATTTTTTGTAATATGCCCACAAATTGACAAACAGTACACATTCAATACTAGCAAGACTGGAGGAAACTATGTTAGATGTCTTTATTGATGTGCTGCTGTTTTGCAGTTGAGTCCCCCTGGAAAGAAAGTAAACAGAGACAAAATACAATCTGCTTTATTTTCCTCCTTTTTCAGACAGCTACATTCTTCTAGGGTTAGGGTTTCCCAGATCCTCCCGAACCACCCTGGACATTGTAGCTGGCATAATATGAAACTTGGACAAGCTGCTGATACAGTCATTTGTAACAGTACTCCTTAAGCCAGGATACAAGCAAATAACCTTTGTTATCTGTGGATTATTAGTGCTCAGATATAAAGCAGCCCCTAAAACCACCACGGACCAAAAGACACAGATGAGACAGAGCTATGGATTAGTCTCTCCCAGCTTATCAGCTCCACATGGTATGAAACTTGCTATTTCTCTGTAGATTTTTGTTTAGAGATACCATACTAATCCCTTCAGGATCAAATAAGCAATAATTTCATACGATTTCCCCAAGTGAGACCTGAAAATAGATGTTAGGAAGATACATTTCTTTCTGTTCTGCTCCCCAGGATGATGGATGACTAGTGGCAGTTTGTGCTTTGTTAGTGCATGTGTTTGTTTATTAAAAAAAATCCCGAGGCTTAAAATTTTAATGTAAACTAACTTAAAGAGGGGCAGAATGGAGAAGTAGATAGCCCTCTGACTTGGTCCCCAGAGCAAACTTCTCCTAACTCGTGTTGAGGACAAACCTCCTGGTCAGCAGCCAGAAACTTATTATTCCAACAGGTTTATTACCACGCTGCTTCTGCAGTGAAAGATGGTATGAAAACAAGAGTTGCACAGGGACACTGTGTTTTGCTGGAGCAAAACAAGAAAATTCTCAGAGAGAGCTTCTGGTTGTGCCATCCAGCATGCTGTAATGCACTGTGCACTCTTCCAAGCATTAACAAAAGAAAAAAATTCCAGTAATTGTAAATTCACCACAGCTCACATGAGAAGCGTAATGACACCAGACTGAATTCTGCGCCTGGCTGAAGCCAAGAGACATCCATAAAAAATACCCCACTCTCCCAGTGGAGCGACTCTGGATTTACATGAGAGCAAATCAGTACCGAATTCAGCCCATTCTCTTCTGTGTTGTTCTTGTTTGTTAGACACAAAAGACAACTGCATTAAGTTCTGTCGGAGCAGCAGCTCCCGGCCAGGCTGTTGTAAAGGGCTGCCCCGTTCTCAGTACATGTGGTTGGCACGCTGAGGTTCCTCCAGTCAGACATCAAAAATTACAAGCAACTTGTAAAAATGCAGGCCTCCAAACAACATTACCCAATTCTTGTTGAGATTATTAAATGAAAAGGCGTTTCCATTAAGATGGAAGTTCTGGCCCTGCTGAAATCAATGGCAAGATTTCTATTGGGTTGTTTGGGGCCTGGGTTCCCTCATCCATATTTTAACAGCATCACTGCTCATTCTCCAGGGGAAAAAAGGAAACTTCAGGGGAAGATTAAATTTGCCTTTACAAGTGATTCTTGTCCCCTCTAGCTAGTGGAAATTCTGAGCATAGATCTCATTTGTGGGTTATGCTCTTACCTAAGGAAATAAATGGGGAAAAGAAGAACAGAGCAGAAATCCATTCCTATTGCTTCATAAGCAGTTGCACTTCCAGAGCCAGGAAAGCCACTCATCTTAATTGAATGAATAATGTTTTTCCACTATTCCTGATCTTCTGTAAATTAATTACTAATTGTTTTCAGTAGCACCCATCTGTGACAAGCATGCTTAGGAAATTGAGTCAATTATGAGCTCACTATGAATTTACAATGAATGCAGAAAAAAGTGAGGGAACAGCTGCTTCAAATGTGAGGTGAAAAGGTTTTGAAACTCCTTCATGTCCCCAGGTAAGCAGACATTCAGTGTGGATCCTTCTCCTATGAATCACATTGTTCTTATCAATTGTTTTGTTTTTTTTTTTTGTGAATTGCTTCGCAGAACAAATCAACCTTGCTTAGGTTCTTTTCTTCCCAGTAACCTTGCTAAAACTATATAGCCACTTCTGGCTTTTAGGTCCCCTACTTTCAGATCCTGGGGTTTTTGGTTTTGTTTTTTTTTTTTTTCTTCCCTGCTTTTTCCAGAACGCCCCTCAAGGGTATTCTTTCATTTAAGGTCTCCTTTCTATTTTGCACAAAGGAACTAGTTCTGAACTGCTCATCACCCAGGGAAAAGTACTAAAAGGCTCTTGAGAACAAACTGTAGAGAGAAATTGGCAGCTGTAGAGCTAACATAACGGTGCAGGTACTGTGAGGATACCAGGTTTGGGAAAACATACTGCTTTCAGAAATTCCAGAAATTAACTGCTGCAAAAATGTGATACTTTTGATTACATATTGTATGGTTTAGGTGAATATTGTGCTCTGTAATTCCTTCATCCTGAGAAAAAACCCCAGAGATTGTTCAGTCAACAGACTTGGTTTGGTGTACCGGTGCTCTGTTTTTCTTGCAAGCATGTACAACATCCCACATCAAACAGGTTTGTTAAAGATCCTCAGTTGCAGCAGGCAGCCAAGGCCCAGACCCCCAGATGGAGAAAACCAGTTGAGGCCTCTTGATTTTAATGGGTGGCTGCTGAGACACACCACTCCAGCATCCTGCCCCCTCGTCTTGGGATGCAACTAATTACAGCAAATAATTAGGTTTCCTCATCCTCACCAGATCCATTCTGTAATCTATTTTTAGTACTCCTTCAACAGTAGGCTGTCTGTATGCTCAAATACTGTCCAGAAGCCCCTTCCCTATAGTGTTCCTGTTAAGAAATAGTCATTCCTATTTTCAGTCTCACCATCTGGATAAAAAAAAAAAATAATAAATCCCCATGGTTTTATTTGTAAATTCTTTATAGGTGGAGAAAATAGATCTTTCAACACCTTCATATTACACAGGGAGCCTTCAGGGTCCCTCTTTATCTTAACAAAGTTCCATCTTGCCACGAGTGAAAAACCTGTTACAAAGCATGCTAATAACTGGACTTCACGAGAGAACAGAAGTCTGGTAACTGTTTGCTTAGACCATCTCTGGAGGGGTAAAAAGCCCCAAGGATTTCCCAGAATGAGTGACTGACCTTCTCTGCGCCAGGCACTCTGTGTTAATTACAGTAGAGTTGGTATCATTGGGGTTCAGAGGTGATCTGTAGCACACAGTACATCAAACTGCATGATGTGGACCTGTGTGAACACTTTCTTCCCACCCCTCTTGAGATGCCTGTGTTTTTAACACACGTTGTGAGCTCCTCATTTTGATATTGTGATTTCAGAAAGCAAGAAGAGCCAGAAAGCCATTCCCTGGAAAAAATATTTTTGAAGTGCTTCTTCAAGCTACTTGCTTGTTTCCAAACTACAGGTCATAATGGGCTTTAGTGACAGCTTAAAAAAGGAAAAAAAAGGACCATTTTGAATGCACAGAACTCAGGGCTGGTCTTTAGAATTGTCTGCTGGCACTGGGAAGCATAGACACCGTCTTTTTTGGTGAGTTTAAGCTTGAAAGGCATAGAGGGGAAAGAAGGGTTGCAATATAAAGCCTCTCCTGTTGTTCTGCAAATGTATTTCTGATTTCTTCTGCTCATGTGCCTGGAGCCTTATTCTAAATTGTGTGAACAGTCCCTGAGGGGACTGTTACAGTTTTCTGGAAACGAAGCAGTAGATTTTTGTTTATTCCCAGTTGAGAATAACAGGGAGTGAGGGAACGAAGCTGTGTATGTGACAGATACGCTGCCATGTGAGCTGCTTTTCTGTTTTGGTTCGAGCAGCTGATTCCTCCAGAGCCATCAAGGGCAGGATCTCAAGGAGAGGTGGTGGGAGGAGATGGTGCCCACATTGCACTGTGTGGTGACTCCCAAGAAGGGTGACGACAGAAGAAGGGGCTGCCCTGGCCTGGACGGAGGGCAGGCAGGGAGCGAGCGCCCACAGAAGCCGCCCTAGAGCTGCTTGTGCTTCCCTCTGCCCAGAGCCCTGCTCCCTTCCTGGGTTCCTGCGCACAGAGGTGAATTGATGCTGCAGGGAGCTGCACCCCCAGCAAGACCCAGATAGTGGGAGTGCAGTGACACAGCACGGGCTTTGGGCAGGCAGGGGGATTCTCCACACCACAGGCAGCTCACGGTAGTTTTAATTCTTTTTTTTTTTTATATTGGCTGCGGGGAATAGCTCAAGAAGAGATACAGGGTGGCCTGGAGTCTGGCTGAGTGTGGTGCAGTGTAAGGCACAGGAGTTGACCTTGGGTAGGAAAGTCGTACGTGCAAGCAACAAAACGCGGTTGCTCCATGACCACCAGGATGCATGTCTGCAGTGCTTGCCGGGGCGAAGAAGCCCTGTAAAGAGCATTGTCAACTGGTCCAGGTAGAGACAGCAGTCCTGTGAGCATGCCAGCTGGCCAGAAGAGCAAACAAGCAATGATCTTTCATAAAGCACTGAGTGCCAGGAAGCATCCCTGACTGGGGTAACTAGTTTGATCTCCTGTGGGAGAAACATCCAGAGCACTGAAAAACCAAGCAGCTGCCAGCGGGGATGGCTGGATTCCCATATGAGAAAGGATTTGCACTGCAATATCCAAACAGCAGTGTGGAGAGCTCATTGCCACTGAGTACAAAGCTCCTACCGATGCGTAGGATGAGCACAAAGATGCAGTTTATCAACTGTGTAAAAAGGACTCAGTTGGATTTTGTGTTGTGATGTTGCATCTTGCTGTTTTATTGATGAGCGTCAGTGTCAGAATCCACGAGCTGATGTCATGGGATGGCAGCAAGTCATGGGAAGGAAGAGCCTGGGAGAAAAACAAAAAAATAAAATTGCCTGGCTCTTGTCAAAACAACTTTTTGAGGACGAGATAGGTGACAAAAGATGGGGGAGAAGGGGGTGACAGAGCTGCTGCCTTTCTGAGATAAAATAAGCCCCCTCACTATTGTTCTAAAAACACAAAGTCTTGAACAAATGTGGCTACCAAGGAAGAGAGTAAGACAATCCGATGGTTGGTAATGCAGCAAGATAAATGGTTCAGATAAACATGGAGAAAAATATAATGAGAGGAACAATATTTAGGGATGTGTGCATGAGCAAAAGGGAAAACTTCAACTGGCACAACTAGGAATAACACCACCAAGGCAGCAAGTCAATTTACTGTAAAACAATGAGGTTCATCTGCTTTGAGGAACTCCCAAAGAGGACTTAATTTCAGTGCTCCTTTGGAAATTGTCCTTTGCCTTTCTTCTCAGGCAGTGCCAGAGAGGAACCCAAAGCAAAGGAGAAAAGGGGAAAAAAATGAAGTAGAAAGGTGTTTAAATCATCTCAGTGATAAAACAGATCTTTAAAATACTGAGAACCAGCTACAGGACAGTTAAACCATAAATAGTGAGCACCAAATATTGTTGCACTAGACCAAATTTAAACAGACTGACATCACTCTATCCATCTCTTCCATCTGAGGAGATTTTCATGGGTAAATACTGGAAGAATAGGGAATGGCATTCAGGCATTCACTATAGGAGAGTTAAGTGTATGGAAAGCAGGACACATCAGAGAAGTAGCGATAGAAAAGCTCAAGCAACATAGTGGGAACATGTACTGAGAAAAAGGTACAGAGAAAACTGTTGGACTAAATATCGATGAACAAAGTCATTTAGTCCATCAACTTGTCTTTTGTTGTTGTTTGATTTCTGTTATACTAAAGGAAATGCAATTTAGTTACATTCTCTGTAAATCGGTGAGTCTGGATCAAAGATACCAGACTCTGCTTTAGTATATCTTTCTAATGAAAAAACAAAACCAAATAAAAGCGGCGAGGTCTGAAATGTTTGACTAATGACACAAGACACGTCGTGAAGTCAAGGCTAACAGTAAGATGTAGATTATAAAACCAGGACAAATAAGATATGGACGGAAACCTTATGTGATAGCTCAAATCTGGTTACAATCACAGCAAAGTGAGTTAGGTTTCTTTTGACGGTCAGTGTTGTTTTTTCAAACAAGTAACTGCCTGGTTTCTCACTTGGAGAAATAGAGAAGTGGGTAGGTACAGGGGAAATTTCAGCCACATAAAAACTTTCAGTCTAGGGAAGTGTTTCAGGCTAAGGTTTGAGCACCCATGCCTGTAGCGTGAGCTAAAAGTATGGGTACTGCCTTCAGAGAAATTCCCTTTTGAGGCATGGCAGATAATGACCTGCTACTGAGGGAGAGGATGAGCATTCATCAGAAAGAAACGTACAAGTCAGAAAAGTCCAGCTTCTTGCTGAAGCAAAGCAGGGAGTCTCTGCAACAGCACTGAGACCAACTGCCTCTCCAAATAGGTGGCGTAACATCGTAGGGTTGCTTACTTCATGCTTCTCGCAGAAAGCTCCTCATCCTTTCTCTGCTAAACTCCTCACCAGCTCTTTAGGCCTTGTTTCCCCGTGGAAAGGAAAGGAAATAAAAAAGGAATCATGGTCACACTCACATCAGGTCAGTTGCCACCCCCCAATGCCAGGCAATGCATCTAACTCAACAGTATAGCAATGTCTGAGAACTGTTCTCAACATGTATGTACCTAACGTGCATATATAAGGACAAAAACTGTGGGGAAGAAGGGAAGAAAACCAAACTGAAAACCAAATCATGTCTAGCATGATCAAGCCAACTTAAAATTCTGGGAGAGGTGAAATTTCCCAGAAAACAGCACGATCAAAAACATGTTTGAGGGAAGAGGGTAAGTTATCTTGTTTACGAGCTCTAAAAAAAAAATAAATTCAGCTCTGTTGGTAGGAAACATCTTCACAGGAAAACTTTAGAAGGTTTATCTTACTGTTTATCAATGAGTGTACTGCAGTGATGTCCGTAGGAGTAATCTGGGCTCTACAATATTGTCCCTTTGAAAGTGCTGCTGTTCTGAGCAATCCTGGTGGGCAGGCTTGATCTGGTCAGCGAGTTCAGCCTGCAACATCCTGCCTGTATTTGTTGTATTCTCTCCCTCTGAGTTCTTCCATAAACCACACACGATATAAAAGCGTGAGACTATGTTTCCTGAGGAATGGATTGGAATTGATAAGCCAATTAACAAAAGCTTGAGAGCTGTCTTCTTGCTGTTCTTACACCACACCAATTTTTGCAGCAGAGGATTGCAGTGCTGATTTTATCATAAATCATTAGTCATTTTTTTTTTCAGCAAAGCCTTTGACAGCTTGCTTTGTGTAGTGTAGTGGAATATTCCACAGAATGAAAAAGCAAACATATGTTTGACGATGTGTGCAAGATGCTAATTGCAACAGGGCACAAGGACAGGTGTGGGAACACGGTGTAGTACGCTGCTTTCAGTGACACATAGACCGTTAAATTCCCCATAGGTCTTGCACTTCATTCACTTTTGGGAAGATATTCTCTAGTACTATCAGAGATGGGAAGGAGAAGAGAAAGCAGAATTGGCAGCATTTTATGGTATTTTACACTACTGCAAGACAGTGGGGAACTCTGGTTCATAAAGTCAATCAATATTCAAGTTGCTTCTCTTTGAATGCTCACAGCCAGAGCACAGGTTTTGCCATCCTGTTCCCCCATCTGTACACCAGTTCAAAATGAATCATCTGCACTAGTGGACAGTGAAGAGAGTAAGTGCTTCCACAGAACAGCTTTTTTAAAGAAAACCTTTAAAATTAAACCATAGCCATCTGTCATGGTAAAGCTTAGATAGGCTTTTCACCTTCACAGAGCTTTACAGGCATTGACTAATTAGTCCTTGGGACATAAGAGAACCAATTTTTTCCAATTTAGATTGGGAAGTCAGCAGGGGCATCTTGTATCCTGGGGCAGGAATTTAGGCTCCCTGTGAGGCAGGAGAATTGCAATCCTTTTGTAGCAGTCAACGTTTTCAAGTGGGGTAGTGTAAAGCTGAGCACTTCTATCCCCGCTTGCGCACTTGTGACAAATCAAAGGCTTGATTTTTTTTTTTTTCACAACTGCTGCACATCCAGACGCTCCTATTGACTTAAAAATACTAAATGTCCAATTTGAATAGGAGCTGCAGGTGCTCAGTCCTTTGAATATTAAGTCATTAAAAAGGGTGTGAACTAAACCTACACAAGTAAAGTGTCCGTTCGTTTGTTAGTTGAACTGGAAAATATACCCATGTTCTAAATGTTTTTGAGTTGATCTGAAAAAATGTTTTCTTTTTAACCAAAATGACCTTCTGCTGCCACACTTTAAAAAAAATATTTTGTGCTGAATTAAATGTTTTATTTTGTTTTCTGCATTGGTTTTTAAACCAATAAGAACTTCAGGTAGCTTAAGCCTTGAAAGGTCATGAGCTTTGCTCTGTTCTGTCATTCAGAAATGCCAAATTAAAAACCTCCACTTTTAAAAAAAATATAAATTTTGGACCTAAAGTATTAATCAAGTTTGATACAAATACATGAACAGTTTTTGTTGACTCAGAACTTCACATTTCAGCAAATGAATCATTCTCCTGTCTCTAACTTCAGGCTTGGGAATTGAACTTAGGATATTCACAGGGTGATGGTGGTTCTCCAAATGCAAACCTGGGATTCAAACTCTGCTGGGGCATCTGAGGGACCGCAGCCTCCAGCCATCTGCCTTGCCCCTTTGCCAGAAGTTACGAGCTCCACAGCAAAGACCATGGAGGTACAGCAGCTCACAAGTTATTATGAGCACTGGTTTGCAGTTTATCTTTAAATGCCAGGCTGTGGACCAAGGCCACTGCTTCATGGTCTGCACCAGCCTGACCAGCTGAACCCTCCCCAACCCTTGTCCTCCACCCCTCCCTTATCACTGTCATCTGGGAAGGAAACCTGCCCCAAAACCTTGCCAAAGGATGGCCCTACTTACAGCAGGAAAGACAGGGGGGGAAGGATCATTGAAAACACTTGAGGTATTTAAAAATGGTAAGTAGGAGAAATGTAATGCAGTGACCACAGTATGTTAGCAATGAAAAATATATATGAATGCTGTAACTTCAAGGCCTCGACCTAAAGAAGCAGACAGGACTTTGAGGTATTGAATAAAGAAGGATGGCAAAAGGAAAAAACCAAAAGGAGGCATGAAAAACATCAAAACACGGTGGTGGGAGAATGGTGAATCACCTCCATCAGGTTATAATAGGACAGGATGTTACCTACGTGACCTTTGCCTCAGCTTTTCAGAGTTTCTATAAATCAATACACAGTCCAGCAATGATGTGAATAAAACAGTATTTAAGGCCTTTCAATTTCTCTGAAGAGTTACATACATCAAAGTGGGTCATTTTGAAAATTGAAGCCCAGTTTTTGTGTATGTTTTTTCTAAATGAATGTTATTTAGGATACCATGCTGTCTAAGGAATGTGTGTTCAAAGGTTAGGACGTTTTCAACAGTTCTTTATAACTAGTTCTGAACCCTTATGAATTTTTTTTGGCACAGACAGTCATTTTCAGCCATGAGCATTACATTCCTCAAGAAAAATGCAAAATAAAATGTGACAGCAGGGAAAAATATTTTACAGGCAAAGTGACTTTCCATAATATTGGAGTAACAAATGCAGAAGGAGGAAAGGCCACGTGCAAATGCCAAAATGCGTTCACAAGTGCGTTCATGCCACTTCTGCGGCTGCTGGCATGCCACTTGCTTGCATGGATTCATTCAGTGAAGCATTTGAAGTTAATTAACTCATTAGGAAAGTGGGCATCCAGCACACCTCCGAGCAGTGAGCTTGTCCTCTTTATTGCTACTTCGCTGCCAGCAGTTACTGTTGATCAATTAATATTATGAAAGGATTAAAACGGATGATAGACAGAACAGTCTGTTATTTCCAGCAAGAAACTCACAAATCTGTCAAAAGACTTGTGAGTAAGTCCTAGGGAGGGTTTGCTAGTGCAGCAGCATCCCTCGTGCTGTGATTTGGAACGGGAGGATTTGACATTGATCGGTAGTGAATAGTGCTGTGCTGTTGCTGGAGACAGATGTTGCACTACCTCTGTGACTTTCTCTGTACCTGCTCATTTTCCCTCCGCATTAAACTCCGTCTTTTGGAGAAAGGATGGCATTTACCATGAGTTTAGGCAGTGTACAACTTTCTTGCTAGTTGAAGTCCCCGTGGCCTGTTGCAATATAAATAGCCCTGCTGCTGCCCAGAAGGGATGGAACTGGTCTTTAATATTAAAGATCCGTAGTAGTATGCAGCGTGGCTTAGCACCTTCCAAACCTCAACTGCACAAAAAACCCAGCTGTTAAATTGATAAAAATAGGCCACTTGCATAAAATATTAATCTGTATGGAACACAAGGTGACTAGAAAATGCGTGAATGTTAAAGAAGATTTGCAGTGTGTTGAAGGAGTGAGCAGACCCTAAGTTTTGGGGCCTTTCTTGTTTAAGTTTTCTATGGTTTATGCACTGGCCGGTAATGTTATTACCTACAAATCAAACAGGATAGCAGACTGGGTAAAGTAGAAACCTCAGTCAAAATGCAGTGAGTTTCTTCACAAGGCTAGGGTTATTAATAATAACTGTGCCGTGGTTGTATCAGGAGACCTCAAATGAAATTGGAGCTGAAATATATTGGTTATCTACAAATACTTAGAGGAAAAAAAAAATCTGTCTGGGAGAATTTATAGCTTAAACTGATGAGGTTCAAAAAAAACCCAAATAAGTAAACAAACAAATAAAAGACCCAACAATAAAACAAAAGGAAAGAAAAGAAAGAAACAGGGTAGGAAATGAATTCCCAAAGCCGATACATTTCACCCACAGTTTTTATGGTGGATTAAGGGCTCGCACAGTTGAGTCAAAACTCAGGAGTCCCAATTCCCTGACTGCCCAGCTCTATCCTTTCAAGAAGAGGGAAAGATAAAACAAAGGCTAACATGAGTAGAAAGGATATCAATCCTTAAATGTGGTTGAAACAAGTAGGAGGTTTTATCATAAAATGTTAATCTGACGGTAGATACAGCGAACGTCACTGTATGGTAGAGGAGAAAATATGGCATGCAGCAAACAACTCTGTTATGGCTTGGAAAGGTGATTAAAATGCCTCTAGTGTCTTCTCCAAGGACTTCTTTTAGCATTTCTTCTTTCAGCCAGACATCTGGACTTGGAGCTGCAAAGCAATCAAGTTCTCTTGTTGCCTCTGTCTTCACAGTCATCGTTGATAAGCGTCTGGCCTTACAGAGAGCAAGGGGGGCAAACCCTGCCAGCAGTCACACAGCCAGCAGCCAGACAGGGCCGGGAGCCTGCCCTGATTCATGCCGGTGTTGGCCGTCTTCTCATGGTAAGGTGCCCAGCTGGACGTCATGGTCTGTACCCTAAGATGACTGACAGTCAACTTCCCATCGCCTAGGTCAAGCACCAACTACTTTTCTTCATTATTTGAGGGTGATCCAATGCTGTTTCTAACAAAAGAGTGATTTCTGCTCGTTTCCATGAGGAGTGAATTAAGCCCTGGGAATGGAAGGTGAAAACCATGCCTGCTATTGGTGGCAATGCTGTGGTAAGCTTTCCTCGCTGGTAAATTATCCTGCCACTGATTCAAGAGTGAACGTGGTAAGAACTGACCAGGTTCCTTGTTACTTAAATAGATGTGCAGAACTTCTTATCAACGTCAGTGAGAGTTACCAGGGTTTACATGAAAGCTGGGAAATAACACTGCATTTGCTACATATTGCAGATCGTAGGACTCCCTTGAATTCCTGCTTGAAGTTATAAAAGTGAGATTTAGCTTGGACCAATGTCTCAGCAAAATCCCTGGTTTGCTTTAAACTTTTCTGCTCAGGACCAATTTACAACCACAACTGGGCAGCTCCAGTGATCAACTGTTTTCACTGCAACAGGAGAGAAGCTCTTCTCAAGTTCAAAGCTTGCTGAACTTCAACATTAAATGGTTTGTTTTTTTTTTTTTTTTAAACTTTTCTAGCTCTTACCAAGTTTTCCTCCCTCAAAGAGCAGCAGACTGTGATGAAAACACTTCTAGATGTTATTGTTCATGAACTTCTGAAGAGGTCCTTGATAAGCAAGCTAAAATATAGAAGAACAAGTAAATTACAGTAAAAACAGTTTGTAGAGGTGTGTTTTTCTTTGTAGAAACACAATATGTTAATGGCACAAAAACTCGACAGCTGTTCCTGACCTCTTCATTTTCCTGCTTGTTCATGCTTGGATTTTATAACTGATGTGATGGTCATAAATATTATAATTTCACAACCTCAACTTTTAACAATTCATTTTATTGTAAATCTATGTCCAGATAAGATGGAAATGAGTCCATAAACAGACTGAAACTACTTTTTGGAATGGGGTTGTTTGCAGGTTAATTAAAACATGTCTTCCATTAGATTTATTTATTTCTTCATTAAGCAGTCTGTCCTGCAAAGGTCATCATCTTCTCCACATATGTTATATAGAAAAGTATATACAGCAGCAGATTTACAGTCTGAATAAGTATACCCAAATTGAGTCATAATAACCCTTACATCATATTGACCCCGTTTAATCATCCCCCACCAAATGTTCACATATGTATATATGAATACAAAATTCATACATATGTAAGTCTGTAAAAGCAAACTGGCAACTACAATTTAGGAACTGGAGTATGGAGATCCGCAAGCATACTGCAGCTTAGAAAAATGAGGTTGAAGTTTCTGCTACCGTCCATTTTTATCGATGTCACTGTTTGTGAATTTAGGGCAGGTCTTCAGGACCTGTTTAAAAATATCTCCTAGAGTATACATGCATGCCTGTATACACAGACAAAATGTTTTCATTCAAACACAATAGATAGCAAGCATTTTCAAAAAAAAAAAAAAAGAAAAAAAAAGATCTGTCACTTTTAAAAAGTCAAAATGCAATAATAATCCTGTATTTTGTTTCTATATCACAGCTGGCATCCTGCTATGGTTTAATTGTTACGAACAAGGTTCTGTAGGTAACTATTTACATACGATTAAAATATTGATATTATTAAAGGCCACCCATAAAGCCTAGAAGCACAGAAAAATCCATCCATCTTTGCTAGTGGGTGTAACAAAGGCTATCTTGGATAATCTGTGCCTCAGGAAGGTTTTGGCCAGAAGTACTATGACAAAACTCAGCTTCTTCAAAAGTCGTCAGGGGCTTTTTCTTCTCAGGATCTAAGGTTTTCACTGTCAAAAGTGAGTAATGGATTTGATGCTTTCCGCAGTTTTGGGACAGCCAAGTTGAGATTTCTACAGGCCAGGTTTCAACAGGTGATTAGCACCTACCCGACTGTCCTGAAACATTCTTGTCAACAAAGCCAAGCAGGAGTCCTTCCTGGAAACTCCTTCTTTTAAATTTTTTTTTTTTTTTGAAGGTTGTAGCTGAAATAGCCACACAAATTAAAATGCTTAATTCATGGTGTTTTCTGTTCCTGCGCTCCCTCTTCTGGCTTTCTAGAATTATTTAGCAAACATCTTATGCCCACATCATAAGAACAACTCCTGTATCGGTTGTAAAAGCATCAGTTGTAATGATTGTAAAGATAACACGCGCTTTGGTAGCAGACATCACAAAAGGGACTACTACAACATAAATCAGGAAATGGCCATAGCAGCCAAGCACTTGTATTCCGAGAAAAGGTTCCCTGGGCTTTTGGAGAACAACAATAATCCTACTATCGGTGCAGGAGTTGCAATGCTATGGATATTGGATATGGATATGGATAAACAGAATGCTTCACCGGAGTATGCTCTCCAGATTTCTAGTTTGCTCTCTCTTTTGAACATTGCAACAGAATGCTGTGCTTAAATTTGTCCCTATAAACTAGTAGAATTTTTTTTCACAAATTCTCTTCTAAACTGTGTAACAATAGCATTGTTAAAGAAACATTCTCCTCCACTGTTCAAAATCCAACTATTGTGGTAATGTACAGCTGAAATAAATTTTAATGATTTTCATTGCTGAGCCTGAGAGAAAAATAAAAACATGGTGAACAAAATTTTCCTTTTAAAGTATTGTTCATTCTTAATATTCTTCCAAACATCTTTCCTACCACCATATATATGTGTGTTTATCTTCACAAACGAAGCTTTCTGGAAAACTGGCCCTGAGCTATTAGTGGAAAATGAGGTAAACAAAACTTTCTTGCACGTCTTACGTTAAATGTACAATGCCCTTTTCTAAGTTGTAAACTTTTTGCTTTCGTTTCAAGCAGAAAATCCAGGTAGCACATACAGAAAAAAATTCTCCGTATTATAGAAACAGTTCAAACGCAAACTCAACAGCCATTTACTTGGTGTTGATATTTTTCCTCTTTCAATAAACTGCAGGTAGCTGTAAGAAACTCCGGAGAGGGTTTGATAAGTTTTCAGTGTATATAATAAGAATTATATTACATATGCACCTCATATTTTCAGTTTTGGAGTTCTACCTTAATAAAGCAATATAAAATGGTGCTTTAAAATGTATGCTAAACACAGGAACCAACACATTCCAGTTCAATGTCCTAAGTCCAGCTTCTCCTTGGATTCTTGCATTCAAGGAGGTCCTAAAACGCAATGACTTTAAAGAAATGGCCCTTATTGTGGGAAATTCCTGCCACGGAGAAGTTTCAGAATGCAGGACAAACTGGTGGTGTTTCCTGCTCCAGCTCCCCCCGGTTCTCTTAGCTGTCACCCACACCACATGCCGAGCTGTGAGGTGCTGGAGGAAGGGTGAGCAGGCAGGCAATTTCTGCACATGTGAAAAGGAGCTTGTATGTTTTTGGGATGCACTCTTAGCCCTTGTCATTAGGCAGAGTCTGTGCTCTAGTCCTGTAAATACAGTAATATGTCACTCAGGTGAGTCACGCCACTTACTGCCTCGCACCAGAGCATTTGCTCACCTCTAGCCTTAAGTACTTGCTCAGATCTAGCGTATTGCTGACACACTGCCTTACAGCCCAAGGGGAGAATCAAGACCCGTTTCCTCTTTTGGAAAGCCCCTGGGAATTCTGCTGGGTATAAAATCCTAGTAAGCGGCCCCGGTACTTTCAGAGCCTCATAAATGTCAGCTGATGCATTGTTGTGGTCTAAGGACCCGGGTGTTGCAGGAGAGCGTTTTTGTAGGAAAACACGAGGAATTATTAACCTGCATAAAGATATTCTCATGTGTAAGTTTTTGCAAGATTAGAGCCAGTAATTTCGCAAGTTTTGTCCTTCGTGTATCACGTGACAGTTCACAAAGAGTAAATTTCATTGTACCAGACAACAAAAGTTGCTTTAGCACAAGCAAGGCTTCATGGCTACGCTGTCAGTTCTTATCAAAGTGAAATGTACAGGACTTTGGGAGAAGAAAAAAAAAAAAAAGAAGACCTCACTATCTGTGGTATTAGAAGATATAATTTGATAGTGTCGCATATCGTACGTAGTCCATACAGTAGCTGTGAGTTAAGGCTTTCTTGACATTAAAAAAAAAAAAGGTTACTGACTGTTTTTCTTTCGGGAAGACTGAAAACAAAAAGCGGAGATCTGGTATGCTACTTTTCCAGCGAGAGGATGTTGGAAACGCCAGTTGTGCCCGCAGCCGGTACCCGGTGCCCGCAGCCGGTACCCGCGGGCGGCGGGGCCGGAGCGGAGCGCGGGCGCTGCCGCCCTCTCCCGGCCGGGGCTGGGGCGTCCCGAGCTTGGCAAAGCAACATAAAAAAAATAAAATAAAAAAAAAAAAATTATTTATTCCAAAGCCAACGAGGGAGCCCCCAAATCCCTCATTAGGAACTGCCGGAGCAGGGACGCCAGCCGCACAGCGCGGGGGCAGAGGTGCGGGAGCGGGCGGAGGCGGAGGGGCGGGCGGGGGTCGCCGCCCGGCCCCCTCCCTCCCGCAGGTGCTGCCGAGCCGCGGGACCCCCTCGGCGGCCGGCCCGGGGCTGCACGTCGCGGCCCGGCCAGCAGGAGGGAGGAAGAGGAAGTGAGAACGGCGGCGGCGGAGAAGAGCTGCCGAGCGTCTCTGCGAGCCCCGGGATGGGATAGCGCCGGGGGCACCGCACCGCACCGCACCGCACCGAGGCGACGTGCGTGGGGCCCGGCTCCCGCGGCGGTGGGCGGCCAAGCGGCTCCGCCGGCCCCGCGGGGCGGGGGCGGTGCTGCCCGCCCTGGGAGGTAGGCGAGCGGCGGGGCAGGCGGGGCGGGTGGCCGGGACGGGCTGCGGCGCTGGCCGGGCAGTGAAGGGGAAGGCGGCGGGGGGCAGGCGAGGAGGAGGAGGGACGGCACCGGACGGGCAGGGGGCAGGAGGCTGGCGAGCCCCGCACCTGCCCGCGGCGGGCG
>WHYT01017409.1:172618-203026 GCA_009806455.1 Tetrax tetrax | reverse complement strand
TCCCAGAAAGCGATGAAACCGCTGATGAATTTCAGAGGGAATGATTGTTGTGATGTGCGGGTGGTGGTTGTGCGAAGCCATGGTGCGCAGCCTTGTAAAGCAAGTGGGTATCGGGTCCAGAAAGTTACATTTTTAAAAGTTTCTTGGCTCGAAGCCTTCACAAAGTTTATTTTGAATATCTTTTCCTTGCAGGACTAATATAACTGTCCAGCTCTCCCCTGAGAATGCTGTAAAGTAAATATAGGAGTTCCTGAAAAATAACAGTGAGTACATTTCAAATCGGCAACGTTTTGTTGTTAACTTTTGTAAGAATAGCTGTCAACCTGCCGAGGCTCAAAATGTGCAACAAACGCATGGAGAGCGCCAATGATAATAACAGCGCAGGAAATGTACCGTGTGTTAATTGCTTTAGTGTAAACATGGTTGCCTCTGAGCTGTGTTTCATGATACAGCAGTTACGGTGCAGTTTCAGCGAGGGATGTTTTGAAGTATATTCATAAGCAAATAGGTTTTCTGTTGCTTTTGTCCTTCAGCTGCCTGATTACCCCCGGTTAAAATATTTATCTTTTGGGAAGAGGGGGAAACTGAGTAAGAACTGTAAGTCCTCTATCTCTGACTGAGGATGTTGTTTCCTCTTCTTCCCCGTGGCTGCTTCTCCTCATTTCCCCCAAATGCACACACACATATGCCGTCTCATCCTCAGTTATATAATCTTGTAGACGTTTATGGATCATTCATTGTTTGCATTAGTCCTGTTCTTTCCATGTCATTCCTGCTTGATTGAGTGACTTATGCAGGATATTACCCAGCAAAGAAAAATATATTTGAATTTTTCTAAAGTTCTTCTGGTTTGAGCTACCCGTTTGCTTTCCTTGAAGGTTTTCTTTCCCTGATTTCCACCTCCTGCCTCCTCTTTTTTTTTTTTTTTTTTTTTTTTTTTTTTGAGCTGTATAAGGATATGGTAAGGATCTAATCTGATGACTGGTAACTAGATAAGAAGAAGGAAGAACAGCAGTGATAGTTTGCTGGTAAAAGTCATTCTTGTGTAGTTGTTAGGAAGATATCTGTTAACACACGTGCCATAAAGCTGTTAAAAGTACTGCAGCAACTTTTAAAAACTCACCAATCAGAGAAAACCAAGATTAATGTGGCAAAAACATCAACAGGATGTAAAATGGATATTACTGAAAGATACTGTCAGTGCAGTCTGTGGAAGTGGGTGTGTGATTTGACCACTTTACAGGTGTACCTGATTCCCAGTTTATTCAAACGTGGGGAGGTTGCATAGGGGTAGTTGACTTTCTTTTGTCTCCTTTTGTAATCTGTTTGAAACTCACTGTGCAGTGCAACTCACTTGTCTTCTCTATAGCTTACAACTTTGCTATGAGCGTCATTGTCTGAGGATTTTTTTTTTTTAAATGAAGAACAGAGGTGGGACGAGAAGAAAACAGGTTTCTATATTTACTGAGTTGATATTTTTCCTAATACTCTCCACATGACAGGAAGAACTTAATAAATGTACAATTCAGATGGATTTTGAGTGGCTAGGAAAAAAAAAAATCTTCTTACCTTCTATTCTGTAGCAGTCTTACGTGGCCATTGAAAGTATCTGCAGTTCAGCAGTCATTGTTACATAACCCAGCCATGTGTGTGCTTAAAAGCCAGTACTTCGGTTTCCTCTGTTCAGGTGCAACGTATGGCGTGTGTTGTCCTGAGAAGTGTTGTTTTTAGGTTTGTTTGGTTGGTTTTTTTAATGCCTCTTCACCCTAGTATTCACAAGAAAAGGTTATTGTGCTGCATGAAGGTGCAACTGTTGCTGAAACACGGCTGTGTGCGTTGTACTTCCTGAGAGCAATGCTGTTCTGCAGCAAATTGCAGATCGAGAGTAACGTGGTGCTCCACCCTTCCTTCCGCTCTTTGTTTTTTTTACCTAGTAGAAGTCTCTTTGATTTTGAGATTTGGGCTCATAGATGTGCTTTCTCACAGTGTCCAGCCTAAAGAGTGGTGTTGGACTATGATCTCATGTTTTCCATGTTGATATGAGAGAGCAGGGCTCCCGTGTTTGTGCACAAGATGTGTGGCTTTCTTCTTTTGCTACTCTAGATGGGTTCAGTATGTGATGGAGTGCGAGGCTAATGGCTATAGATCTAACTGTAACTGGGAGAAGGTTTCCTCAGATCTCTGCCAGTGCACCTGCATGCTAACATGCGGTGTCCTCCTGTTCCAATGACAGGCTCTTGTTTTTTGTTTTTTGTTTTTTTTTTTAAAATATATATTTCCAAACACAATGTTTCTAATTTTGTGATTCTCAGATAAGGATTTGCTTGGGACTTAGATGAGGCCGTCAAGTACAGTTTTCCTCTTGAGTTGTGACTTTGCTATCACTTGATTTTCAGCTCCCTTGAAGAAAATGATCTCTTTAAAGTGGAGGAGCTCACTTTGTCGTGCTGTGGTGTGGATGTGCAGTATGTCCTTGTATTAAAAAAAAATGTTTGTAGAAGATGGTGGGATTTTGGGAACCCTGGAGACTGGAAAACATCATACACCCTTGGAGCAGGCAAAAGCAGTGTTGTCTCTTTTGGTTTATTTTTCTGCACAGTTATACCTGGGTCTAGTGGGCTTTCTCCTCTGCTGTATCCCTGCTCTGTCCTGAAGGTACAACTTTGAGGGAGAATGAGTTGGTTGGGTTTGCCTCCCTGTTCAGTCATTATCCTCTTGAAAAGGAGATTTCAAAAAGAGTTTTTACAGTTATGAAGTCTTTGTGGTTTGAACACTTGTAACTAGAAATGGCTCTGTAACAGCCATCAAACCCCCATTCAGTAAGGTCTGTGCTGTATCTTTAAAAGATTTCCCTGCTTTGAATGAGTTTTTTTTTTTAAAAAGGTTCTTGTATTCGTGGCAAGAGGAACTTGCCAAGTACACGTTGTTAAACTTGTGTCAATTTAACAGAGCAACTGTTTAAAGGATTTAGGATAATTTTCCTTCTACTTGAGTCAGTAAATTTCTTTTCCTTCTCTTTTTCTCTCTCTCCAAATATCACACTGGAAAAGGAGAGAAAGAGAAACTAAATGCAATTGGCAGAAGACAATATATTGGCAGGTATTTGATAGTATGGATTGTAAGGGGTGATAATATATATATATATGACACAACATAAAATAAACTGCATACATATGGTTTTATAGAGATGAATGGAAGAATAATAATAAAATTGTGACACTGTCTTTCAGTCAGCATTTTTGCATCACGCTATTTGCAAGGATTTGGTTTTGTGGTGTGATCTTTCATTATAGCAAGTGTTGTGAGAGAAGAAAGAGAGATTGAAGGATAATGTCACAACCTTTCTACTAGTTTCCTCAGTTTTCTGATCACTGTTAACATTTAAGGGGAATATTAATGAGAAGTCTGTGGCACAGGGGATAGCTAACGTTTCCTCTTCTCTCGGTTTCATATTTGACAGAGGTAAACTACTGTGTTAGGAGCAGACTCTTAAGTGGCTGGTGCCACGTGTGTGGTACCCATCAGTAGGCTACTCGTTTCTCCAGCTGCTGAGCAGATTGGTCTGTAAAGCACGTGCTCAAGCACGTGCTTGAGGTTCAGAGCAAGGTGAACGGGGTTTTGCGTGGTGCTTGTTTGCAAACACTTGAAAACGCGTTGATGTGTTTCTCCTAATGGCAAGTTTCCATTGTGAGTATTTAATTTGACTGTAGTAGGCTTGTTTTCAGCGGCTGCCAGGAGGGAGAAGTTAGTTGGGAGAGAGTAGAAGTGATGGACAAGCCATTTTTCCCATTCAGCAGTAAATCACGCTATGAAGAAGACTTGAAGCCGTTGCTGGTAGGATTCCCCTTAGAAAAGTGTTTTAGCTTATGTACAAAGGAACTCACTTTGGTGTGTTTCTACTTAGCAGCCTTTGAATATACTACCTGGAGATGTTCTGCAGGTGTGATACGCGACCTGTTATTACTGCTTTTGAGGACATAAGTTTACTTTCCCTACTGATACTTCTACTGTATTTCATTGACAGTCAAATAACACTGCAAAACTCCATGGGAGCTAGCACTCGCACAAGGGAGGGTCTGGGACCTGCCAGATTTCCCCTTTCTGATTGAATATGGTTGATTTAAGTGTTTGTGAAACATCATCTTCAGTAAAGAGTCGGGGTGGGGAGAAGTAAGAAAATAAATTGTTCCCAAACAGATCTACGGCAAAATAATATCTGTGTCTTAGCTGTGTGTGTTCTCTTTTGCTGCTGCTTTCCTTCTGTTTTTTATTTCTCAAAGTTAAATTCTCATCATTTCTTCTTGCATGTTCGCCACCTCTACCTTGGTACCTTATTCTTTAGTCTTTGACATATTTATTTATCCCAACACTCACACTTTCACTGACTTTATCCAGTCCTTAAATTCTTTCCTGGGCATCCCTTAGGTTATTGCTCAATTAATTTTATTTAAGATTTGCAAGAAAAGCTGTGGACTGAAGTGTGTATCACCTGTGTTCTTTCAAAGTCTCTAGCTCAAAGTTTATTGTACAGTCCTAATTTACGGGGGGCATATGAAGTGTAAAACTGTCTCTGAAATACTGCATCATCAGGGAGTGATTTTTTTATCAGCTACATGAATACACATATGATTATCTAGCTTTTTTTATTGTTGAGCTTGCTTCAGCTGGAAGGGAGTGTGGGTCACTGCTCCTGAGAAAACTTCACATTCTGGAGATGTGATGGCTTTAAACTCCAATTCTTTAATACAGCAGAGACTGCTTGCTAGGAGATGATCTAATTTCCCAGAACTTTTTGCAAATCAGAGTGTGTGTGTAAACGGGGACAAAATGCTCCATGTGGACCTTGTTTTCATTAATGTGTGAAGCTGACAACCTGTCGTTCAACATGCAACATTTGGAAGTTAGACCAAAAAAAGGATATGCAAGGTATGACAACAGGCTCCAACAATGCTGTCAGCAGGTCAGCTGTCCTCCTTCAGTTGAAATTTTATGTACAGTTCCTGGGACTAGAAGGCTGGTGCTATTCAGAGGTGTTTCTCTTCAAGCTCATTGTCAGCTTAATTGTAAGAATGGGAAGAGTCAGGTCTCCTAATTTAGTCTGTTAGAAACTTCCATAAAATTAAGCATGTAGTTGTCTTTTCCTGTGACCATGCACGTGCTGTAAGTAAAGAGTATACATCGTGTGTGTGTTTGTTGATTTGGAGCCCATGTCTGTTTCTTCTGATGCTGACTTGATCTTTTATATATTCATAGGAGATGATTCTATAAATGTTCTTAAAATAGGAGAATAGTTTTTAATTTTAAAAATCATGTAGTTAAAACAATTTTTATATGTTTTGGAGTGATGGAAAGAGTTTAGCAAAGCTGATATTTCAATAAACTTCTACAAAATGCAGTTGTTTTAACACTTTCTTCCATAGATACATAACTATGCATATATTATTTTTAGTACGTGCACAAATCCTGGTGCTTGAATTTGTAGCCGAAGTGGAAATATTACTTGCCTATTCTTCTTTCTCTTCTGCCAAGGCACATGTATTGTATAGTCCAACAGAAGCGTAAGGGATATGTGGGTCTTGGCAGAGATACCTCACGTGATCAGTTCAGACTTTTGTCTGGCGAGACTGGCAATCTGCTCTATAGTTTATTGATTCCATGCATAGTGGGGGTGACTCTGAATTGCTGCCTCATATTTTAAGAGAGATGGTAATCTGTAGAGGTAGGGCAAGGAGGAATTTTTACGTATTTACGTAAAACCCTCTG
The DNA here is from genome assembly GCA_009806455.1 of Tetrax tetrax. NCBI lineage: Eukaryota > Metazoa > Chordata > Aves > Otidiformes > Otididae > Tetrax > Tetrax tetrax. The sequence continues at coordinate 197,263 of WHYT01017409.1, read as the reverse complement.
GCCAGACGGTAAAGTTGATTTGCACATTTCTTTTTCAATAGTAAGAGGAGAAAAATGGCTATGACAGAAGTTGGTATAATGCATTTTTTACTTTTAGTGCCAGTGCATGTATTTGTTACATTCCACTACAGCCTTTTCCATTGCTTTGCTTTCTGGAATACAATTGCACATTAGTTTTCATAGCAACGTTTGTGGCTTCAGCTGGAAATTGAAACCTGATAAGCGTTGGCTGGGCGCGTGGACTTTCGGACAAACTTTTTCAATAACACTGAGCCAAACCAACTCAAAAAAAAAAAAAAAATCCCCCTCAATGTAGATACTGGTCCTTGCATTCTGGAAAGGATATCTGGTATATACCCTTTGGTCACTAGGCTTTTAAAATGTTGGAGTATTGGTGTCAGTCTGGGTGGGTTTTGGTTTTTTTTTTTGTTTTTTTTTCTCCTCACAAGTTTTCTTTTTTTTCCTCTCTCTTCAAGCACCAGGGCACTCATCTGTTGAAGCTTTACCCCCTGTGGTTCAAGTACATTCCTCCTATCAACCTTTTCACCCCACCTCCCACTGTCCCTCTTCACATACACTCTGACATCTCTTCTGCTCACCCAAACTCACAAAATTCAGGTCTAGAGGTGGAGTTTAAGTCTGAGCTATACTTTATGTAGGTCTCTAATCTCTTATCCTATAGATATACATACCAGTTTCTTGTTGTGCCTAATCTTCTTTTCCTGAAAAAAAAAAAAAAAAAAAAAAAAAAAAAAAAGGGGCAAAAAATGGGAACAAATGAGAACTTCCATTGGAAAGCAAAAGACAGAACTTTTGGTGTGGTGGTTTTTAACTACTTGGGAGAAGACTGTAAAGGGAAAAAAAAGACCCAACCAACCAAAAAGCCTGCAAAGCTGAAAGAAAATGTAAGGTATTTCCCACCTTGGGCCACTTAATGTAATTTTAACCATATCTGTGGCAAATAATTAAAGATTTGACCACTAGTGCCAGGTCCAGAAAAGGAGGAAAAGGACATGAAAAATGGCCAACATCTTGAAGAAAAATACCAGGTTTGTTTTCTAAAAATTGTAACAAAAGTTAGAAGTAGGTCAGAGGGGTTTTTTTTGTAATCTTTTTTGAAAAGACTAATAGTCAAAAGTGAAACTTTTACAGTAGTGCGATTATGGACAGCAACGTATACAATTTGGAAAGGGAAAAATCAGCTCTCCTGCCCTGTGCTGCTCTATGCCTCCTTCTGTCTTTCTTCTCTGACATGTTTGGACTTGATCTGTTGAGAATTCTGCATCTCTTCTTCTCTTCTTATAAAATGGTGATGATTTCCATCTGTATTTCTTGGTTTTGCCTTGGGATGTAACATGTACAGCACCTTTCATAGACTTTTCTAATACGTGGTGACCTGGGCTTTTATTTGTTGACCTGACTGATATTTTTCCTCCAGTTACCTTAGGAGGTTAGCTTGTTAGAAGAGTGTCTGTGTTTGTGTAACAAGGAAAGTCAGCAGCATTGTGCTGTGTTGGGATGGCTTTCCGAAGGCAGACGTTTCAAAGACTCTATCCCCTGCAGCTGTGAATGAGTCAGAATACACATTATGATAAAGGAGAGATGTGTGCGGAGGGAGAAGGGATGGAAATAATCTACATAATTTTAAATCCAAGTTGGAATTCAAATTCTATTTTAAAACAAACACATAAATAAAATGGTCTTGGGCTATTTGCACTGGAATTTTAAATTTTTTTCCTGGCCCATATGCCAGAGGGATTGAAACATCCCCAATTCAGTGCTGGTGGTGTGTGAATTCAAATTAAAACAGTAGGGTTTAAGATTTGTTTGGGTTTTGTTTTTTTTTTAATGTTTCAAATTGCTTGAATTTTGTAAAATTACTCACCTCACTCTAGAGATGGTGAGGCTTTTATTGTTGAATTAATTTTGTGTGGTTAATATATGCAGGTTGAAAAAGCAGCTGTGCTGGCCTATCGGCTACCTTTCTGTAATTAAAGGAATGACGAGATAGGGGAGAAAAAGCAGTCAAGACTTCCCTCCCCTAAATCGGTAAATAGAGAACCACCAAACTAGAGTAGAAAATCAAACCTAAGTCAACCCACAGATCCTTTGTTTCCTACTAATTGTTCTTGCTGTGTTCACTGGTCCCCATAAGCCTGACTAAGGGGATAAGCCTTGCTTTCCTGTCTTGAGGCCTTTCTCTCTTGATCTATTGAAATTCCAGTGGAGGGCCCCCCTTTGGAGAATGTCCTGTCTGTAGCTGTCTCCTCTGCAACAAAGAGGCTCCAGCTGTGAATATGGATTGAAGAGAGAGGTAGCCTCTCAGGCTAGCAATTTGGAGTAATTTAGGAAACCTGTGGTTTTAATTTGATTTGGAAACAGTAAAGCCGGAGTCGGTGCAGTCTTCAGAAGGCTGATATCCTGCGCTGGAGTTCAGACCCTACCTGGGCAGGCCCGATCTGTTCTGCTGCAGGTTCCGTTTCTGCGATGTGCAACTGTAATGGAATTACGTTGTGTAGCTGCGTAGTTTTAACCTGATGGAAGAGGTGTTGTAAGCCACTGGTTTGACACTGGAAGGATGTAGTTTCAGTCCTTGTATCAGGTAAACACTGGTGCCTGAAGTGTGTGTGCCCTCAGGACAGCTCCTCTCCAGTGTTTCAACGCTAGCGGTGTTCCCACACGAAGGGGAGGAGAATTCAGGGGTGCCACCTAAGTGTGACTTCTGGTAAGGAGCAGTAGGCATAACCCCAGTTAGAAGGGCAGATAAAATTCTGTGTCTTCTAGCATCTTCATCCCTGTCTGTTTCAGCAGCTTCATCTGCGTTGAGATACCCGACCATTAGTTATGCATGTATAATTACAGCTATGCATGTAATTAACTGTGTGAGAAGTATTAGCCAAAGGGAGAGAGAGTTGTGTGTTTTAAGCATGGTAGTCCACGTGTGTTGTCATTTCGTATGCATAGTAAATGAGACAAGAGGCACTACTCAGAAGAGCCTTGGGAGAAAAGGATCTTTAAAAAAAAAGTAATCTGGATCTATTGCTTTTATGAAAGGAGTACCACTGAAAAAGGGTAATCAGTGGTAATACGATTAGCTTGTGGGAACTGCAGCAGGATGCACCGTATTTACTAAAAGGAACAGATAAGCCTAGTATGGTCGGCATGGATACTTGATCTTTACCCATTATATGGAGAAATTACAAGTGGGAGGAAGGCATGGGTGTGTTCTATATTGATAAAGACAACTGGAAACAAAATACTTGGAGATTGTTTTGAGTATCTTCTCAATGTTAAGTTAAAAATACAAGGGTAGATAGTCGATGGAATGCAGACATCAAGGTATTTTCTGAATAAAAGCTGGGGATTTGCCTTCCCTAGAGAAAGCATGAATGGTACGCATCAGCAGTGGCGACTCTTGTTCTATCCTACAGTTTTTGAGATTGTAGTAGTAAGTTAACTGATGTAAGTGTAGTGCCTTGGTGAGCTGATTCAGCCTAACTAGGCAGAGAAGATCTATGATCAGTTCTTTTCGGATAGAGGCACAAGTTAACTGCTCAATCTACTGAATGATGGTAGAGGAGCTCCCATCCAACACTGGGAGGAGCTCAGGGCAGCTCTGGTTAGGTCAGACTGTCCAGTATTTGTATTGAAAAAACAATCTACATATCAACTGTAGGTAGAAATTTAGGAACTCCCTTAGCATATGCTGAAGGCAAAGAAGAAAGTATTGGATGGTTGGATTCAGTTTCTATTTTTTTGTTTTCATTTCTTAATCTGGTGCTGGCACAAAGCCTCATGAACACGAAGTCAAAGAGAAGGGTTTTTTTTTTTCTAAAAAAGAAGGCACTTGTCAACGAATGTGAACAAAGGTGGTTTTAAAGTGTTACTGAACTGTTGACACAACCTCTTAAAGGAGCGTTCTGAGAGACCCTCTGGAAACATCTGGATTTCATGAAGGAAAGGCTTCAACTCTGTCTTTCCTCACTGAGAGCAAGTTGATTGTTCCAGTAATTCTACAGGCAACAGCACTGTCTCTTGGGCAGCGTCTGCTGTGTGTTACTAAACGTTGTCCATTGGTGAAAATCACTAAGTGGCAACATGATTTAGTTGAAAAATACTAATTCTTAGCATTGTCTATAATTCTCTATTTTATATTCATACTGATTTCATGTCTGGATATCTACACTTAGAACTGAAAAAAAAAACCTGAGTTTATTTTCTGAAAGAAGAACTGAATCTGTAACTTCTTGTCAGCTTAATGGAGAGAGCTGTACAGGTGGTTGTCTTGGTGTCATACACTGAAAGCTGGTAATAATTTGCCCTAATACTTCCAATAAAAATGTTAACCAAATAATTCTGAACTGTTGGCATAACTCAGTTGCTCCTGCTGACATAGCACCATTCAGTCCAGTGCTGTTAACCTGCTGGAGAGTTTGGCCTTTAGAAGAGGAATAAAGAGAATTCTCAGATACATAGTACTGTAAATGTTGACTCTTCAGTTGTGACCGATGTGTAGCCTCTTTGTGCAGAGAATCAGTCCATGAGTTCACAGTTCAGCACTTAGCAGTGTTGAATGAAAAAAATGAGCTCAAAGAAAGGAAGGCGCCTTCCTTGAATTGTGTAAGAAATGGATGCAGACCGTTAAAATATCCACAGAGTTATTTTTTTCTTTCTAAGGTCTAACACCGGCCTTCAGGAACTTCTGGTCCCACTGAGGAGTTCAGGAAATCAGCGAAAGCTGAGGACGATACATGTGATAAGTTAAAGGCTTTTGCTATTTGCAGAACTATTTGGATACCATAAGGGAAGAAGTTGTCTGCTCCTTTCTCCTTGGTATGGTACTAAAGCATAATAATTGTATTTAGGAAGAGAAGGACCTTCTCAGACTGTGTGTTGGTAGAACAACTATGTATTTGTGTTAGGAGCAGCAGTTTCCCATCATTACCCTTGTAAGCAATGAGATTGGGTTGCTGAAACATTTACATAAGATAGTACATCTTGCTGCAGTCATTCTTTTACAGTATTTCTGACAAAAAACAGTGTCTTTTTGCGGTTGTCAATGGCTTGCCTTGTACAGCTGTCAAAAGAAGACCAAGGCTATATTGGAATGAACCAGCAGAAATTTGTAGCATTTGGCCTCACCATTTGCTTCTGCAGCATTAGGGTAGATTTGCGGAGTGTTATTTCTGTGTGTATGAATTCCACAAAGTAATGTCTTTTCCTTCTTTTCTGCAGAGCACTTTTACGTAGGTAGAAGTAGCAGGTGCTCATTGCAGGTGAAAGCCGTTGCATGCTACCTGCCCCTTTGGAAGGGAAAATTTGTGTGCTTTTATTTAAAAACTGCCAATGCCAGCGGCAATTTTTTTTTTTTAATTCTCCTTCTAAAAACCATGTCTTGGACTTCCTTATCCCCTCAAAAAAAAAAAAAAAAAAAAAGATTGTTCAGTTTCAGGCTCTTTGTTGGAGCTGTACTGCCAGGAGCCTTCCTGGCCTCTGGCACTATCAACAGAAAATGCTGCTCTTGAAAGAATGGGGTATAGTTTAGGAAGGGGGTGGTGGAGGGGGGTGGTGATACCAAGACTGGTAGTGAAAAGCAAAACTTGGCATCGCAAAGAAATGGCTGAAAAAAGTTTGTATTCCTTGAAACTTTTGACGATAGTAAAGTAAGGTTAAATGAAGAAGGAGAAAAGAGAAATAAGCAAGCAGAAAAGGAAAGCATTAGCAGGTTCAGAAAAGGGGACAGGAGGGGAGGGTGTTGTGAAGTTTATTTAGGCATCGTCATTTTTTCAAGATAAGCCTGGAACAGGGAATTGGTGATCCCATGTGTTTTTAGTTTAGTAATTCAAATCCTATGCGATACATGTAATTATATATTTTTGTTTTTTCCCCTGACTCAGTTACACAAGGTCAGTAGGGGTATGGAAATTGAGTTTGAATATTGCTGGGCCATAGTCTAACTTCCGTAACTGTCTCTGAAGAGTGGAAGAGTGGTATATAACAGCACATTCATCAGGTAAATATTCCTCAGTAACACCTCACTCCTCCACAGCTTTAATACGTGCTTGTTTTTACATATACATTGTCCAACTGGGTGCAGAATCTCTAGCTGGTGTTGGAGCAGTACCATAACATGTTCATAAACAACGCTTGCATACTCTGGGGTGAATGATGAAGCCCTGTTTTAACTCAGATTGTCCTGTAGGTCAGGAGCCATATGAACTGGCTGTTCTCTCAGAACCATTACTCTGGGCTTTCTCCTTCTTTATTTCTCCCCGTCCTTTCTGTCTGCTGTTGCAGAGCCTGTTTGACTCCTCATCAGACAGCATTACGGGTTGTCTGCCATAAGGCTGCAGTGGGAGTAAGGAAGCTCTTGAGATAGGAAGCTCTTGAGCTTTTAAGGCCAATCCTAGATTATTCTGTGTCTTTTAAGGTGGGTGGGTGTGAAGACAGGGAGAATTCTTATTCCCATTAAATTACAATGAAATACGTGCTCAAGTCTTGGGTTTTTTTTGAGTAATCCTATTGATTCTGCACAAACCAAGATAGATAAGGGTCATATTCTTTTTTTTTTGCTGTATAGACATGAAATAATGATGGAGAGAATAGATGCATGGGTCAGATCAGCTGAGTGGGAAGCACCTATCTTACGCAGCTATGCTTCTGACAATAGCTACTTTCTAAGCAGCTTGGAAGGTCTTGTTAGGAAGGTTTCTGCTATTTAGGAGACAAGAAGTTGGAATTTGCATTCAGGAAGCATTCTTTTAATCAAAATATTTGGCTTTTGTATCCATGCACATGTATGCAAACACACAGTATGACAGCGCAGTAGGACGGCAGGGTCTTTGCTTATTACTTTTAATGGTTGTGAATGTTAAGAAATTAGGCATTAAAATGTAGATGGAAACTGAGTTCCTGCAAATCTAATGGGAACTGTGGCTGGATAAGGGACACAGGCATATGACTGTGTTCTTTATCTAAAGAGCCTGAAGTCTGCTGGATTAATGTTTTTCATCTCATTTCACTGACCTTTGACCCTGAGAATTTTATATAGCTAATAAATTAAGCCACTAGTGGATTATTTGCTATTCATTTTGGAAATCCACTATGCCATAAGAATGGTAATGTCTGTCTCGTAGTAAGGATGAGCGCAGTGCTGCAGCGGTTGGGTGTCTCAGGAGCGCGATGAGGCGTGGAGCCAAAGCTGGGCTGCTCCTCGGTGCTGTAGGTGCTCTGCTGGTTTGCAGTGGTTGGAGCATGGCTGCTCTTAGAAACTGCTGGGCGTTGGGTTTTGTTTCCTGAGTATCTGCTGGAGGATCCCCTTTTAAGGATGGGACATCATTTGCGATTAAGGGGTAATAGTGTATTTTCTTGAAAGCTGGAAATGAATTTAATTAATGGTCCTTCACGCTGTTCTGATTTCTGTGTTAGGAAAGGATGCTGGGTATTGGGATAATGGGCAGCACATTTAAAAATTTTCTCTAAATGTTGTGCAAGACCTGTAGAAATGAGTGGATCTCCAGAGTGTTAAGAGAGGATAAAGTTTTATTGCTCACTGTAAAGCTGCTGGTGGAGGGAGTAGTTACACTAAAGCAAGATGAAGTTTAAATTTAAACCAGCCTGCCTGTGCTGGGCCATGTAGATAGATCCATGTAGGTACATTTCTTCTGAAATAAGCATCTTTTTGGAAGGTCTTGGAGAGGAAAGGCAGTGAGTTACTGTTTAGTTTAGGGACTTTTGGGTTAGCTTAGATTCTTTCCTTACATTCTCTCCTGAAGAGGAGCCATGCTGACTTAAGCATGTAGCATTTTGCTTTAACTACAAATTTTACCATGGAGGCAGGCAGAATGAGAAGAAAGAAATAAATGTTTGCAGGTATCATTTGTTGTCTTGACTATTCTGGCGGTTGCAGATACCAGCAGCGCGTGGAGAGTTACTGGCAGGCCCTTTGTGTCGTGTACAGCTCCAGCAACCTGGCTGCCAGGGAAGCCAGCAGCTTACTAATAACTGACTAATCGTTTCTGTCACACCTGCACAAGCCTTTCTGTCTCTCTGAAACACATTAGCATTCATGAGGAGTTATTGAACCACGATGAATCACAAACACATTTTAAGTTATTCTTTTGTCATTCTCCTTGGGCCGAGTACACCTTTCCTAAACAATACCTTATTTTTCTACCCCGTAAACCTTTCAATTTTTCAGTCGGAGAACTGAAAATTAGGGAAATGAAACCCACTCTGTGTATTCAGACTTACCATTTAATGGGGACTTTGTACCCCCACTTCTCAGTTTTTATCTCTGAGCTCCATCATGTGATTAGATTAAAAAGCTCTGGTCTGTGCTGGTTTTATTAAGGCAGTAATACAGCTAGATCGCATAACGCGACTCATTAGTTGTGGAGCTTTGCATGCCAATTCTGTCACCTCCCTGGATGTTTACCCAGTTAACAGCTGGTTTCCAGGGAGGGCTGTGTCCGTCTCGGTATTGCTCATTGAGTCAGATGATGGTTACTGAAACTGCACGGGAACTCCACGAGCCTTTTCCATATGAGAGGGCTTGTGCTATTCCAGGATCTTGCTGTGATCTCACCAATACATGCCTGCCAAGCGCTTAGTTTGATTTACTGTTCTCATTTTCTGTGTAGACTTAGGCAATCATGAAAGGAAAGATTAAATCAGAGTGGGAATGACTATGCAAATAACTGGTGGAAATGTAAGAATGAACAGCAATAGCTACAGAGTTGTTTAACTTCAGGTATTTATTTGAAGAGTTCACTAATGGTAAGACTGGTCAAAAATGCCATATTTCGCAGAGGCTGGAAGGAGATCTTGTATGATTAAATGAAAGTATTAGCTGAAATACTGTATAAAAGAGATCCTCAGGTGTAATTGTCTTTATTACTCGATGTTTCCAGCATTCGTAAGTCAAAGTGGATTTCTGCTGGCAAAACATTGTATTAGATGCGGAGAGCAAGAAGGACTCCTATTTCAAAAGTTGGGTGATCCCCCACCCTCTCAATTTTTAGCTTGGTTTAGAGAAAATTTTAAAATGTATTGCCTATTATCCCAATACCCAGCATCCTTTCCTAACACAGAAATCAAAACAACGCGAGGGACCATTAATTAAATTCATTTTCAGCTTTCAAGAAAATACACTACTATCCCTTAATCGCAAATTATCCTCAGACACAGCAACAGGTTCTATTGCTTGTATGTATGGGATCTGTGGCTCCTTTCCCCTCTACAAGAACTTTTACTTTGTCAGCTGATTCAAGTCCAGTCAGCAGAACAATAGAGGTCCCAAAGATGCTAAGTTCAAACAGATTTTGTGAAAGTAGGAAACCGGATGGAGCAGAAACTGTAAGGGAAGGACTCTGGCGTGAGCCTTCTTCAACAGCTGGAAACCTGCGCCAGGGATTTGGGTGGGTTTGCCTTAGCCCTGCTGCCCATAGGGAAGCCCCTTTGCTTTGCTTCGGTAGACAAATGTAGGAGAAAAGGAATCTCTCACTTTTCTAAAGAAAAATGAAATGCAGGGCCTGAAAGCGGAAACTTGTTCCGAAAACAAATTGCCATGTCATAACTTACCTGACTTCTACTCTGAAACATCGAGGGTGTGATTTTACGGTATGCAAAGCCTGACTGTCAGAGTAGTTATGAAGGGTCTTCTAGATCAGTGAGATTCAGGCTGCTTTAACATTTTCATCAAAGTGTTTAAATCAAAATATTTGAGAGCACTTACTTTAAAAACATAAAAACTTCAAAACTTCAGTGAAGCACTGTATTTTATTCACTTTTAGGCAGTCCTGTGCTGATCATACAATGAAAGAGCAGAATTGGGGGGGGTAATACTGCTAACAAAAGAGACTTAACAAAATAATTTGAAAATGTACTGTGTGTCCATATGGGATAGTGCTGTGCAGATGGTAGACAAATGCAGATGAAGAGTTATAAAATCTTGCTTTGCTGGGGAGCTCAACTAAAAAGAAACTTTTTACTGCCCACTAAGGCTGGATCACAAATTAATTTTGTGTGTTTGATGGGGAATCTGTTGGAGCTTAGAAACACCCTAAAGCACGAACCCATGTTGGTTAGTTTTGCCGTAATGGTAAAGTTGCAGATATTTATTTTTTTTTTGTTTCATTTATAAATATTTTTAAATTCTACAGGGATGCAGAAGGGAAGTAAAAACTTCTCTGAACACAGTGGTTGAGGAAAATAGGATGTTAATTGTTTCCAAATGCTTGCTTGTTAAGGTAGAATTTATTATTCATCTCCAGTTGGAGGAGCCATGTAAATTCAGATGGCCAGTGGCTAACGAAGTAGCAGATCTGGTGAAGTCTTCTTAGAACTGATCAGATAGGAAAGCCATGGTAGAAGCTACTCAAACCTGGAACTGGGGGAAGGAACTTGAGTGTTATTATTCTTCTGGCCACTAGTACCATTGCTTACTTCTGGTACCTGTTGGTAGATGAAATGAATAGGTGCAGTTAACATCTAATTTTTGCAATAATTAGTTCCCCTTCCCATGTTTAGCACAAGTTCCTTTTTCAGTTTGGGGAAAGCACACTCCCTTGAGTTTGTCATGTCTCTCCATTCTAACAGATTTATTAAGTACCTTTTTTTGGTGGTACTGTTCTTTTCTAAGCCCTTGTGGCATCAAGACTCATGAACTGTTGTAAAGTATATATGCACCAATTGAATTGTAGCTGTCACTGCTGGCTCTGCTTTAGTCCGCTCCAGTCCTGGCTGTCTTTTTTGCTCTAGTCTCTGAGGTTTTGGTCTTTTCTGCCCTAAGTGTTTAAACTCTTACAGGTCTATTTCATTTACAGTTCTTAAAATTAGATTTATTTTCAAAGTCCTTTTTGAGAAGGAATGTGTGGGAATGTGTGTATAAACCATAAAAAAAGTTAGCCCTTTGGGAACCACATCGTTTTACAGTTTGTGTTCCTACCTACTGATATTTTTAACTAGGCCATGCTTTCCTTTCTGTCCTTTTCTCCCCCTCCTCCACCTCAGGGAATGCTATTTGAGGTGAACTGTCTTCCTTTAGGATTTTGAATCCCAGTCAGAGCAGGATTATTTATCTTTTACAGACATTAATTCTGAGTTACCGCTTCTGTAGCAGTCCTGAATGCCTCTTCTGGGTTTGTGGGTTAATGTTAATTTACTGCAATCATTTTCAGCTGCTGTCTTTTCCCTTTAAATCCTATACTCTGCTATGCTAAGCTAATGGAACACAGCTATTGTGGCGTACTTGGCTGCTCTGCTTACTAAAGGCACTCGTAATGTGGAGCGCACTGACTGAAAGAGATTTTCCCGTCTGCAGCACATGACGGTTCATAAAGGGCTGCAAGATATTTTGCCCTTCTAAATATTTTTTTTTTTGGCTTAGTCTTTTGCCACTTCCTTCCATTTGGAATTTTCTTTTTTTTTTTTTTTAACCTGTCTGGGTTTAAATAAGAAAAAAAAAGAAAAAAGAAAAAAGAAAAATATTAAAGTCAATAGGTGATGGTATGGAAGGAAGAAGAGTAAAAGCCTCTGGTCTGATGGTTCACCTTTCACACATGCAGATGCATCCCGAGTGTCTCTTAGATGTTTTAAAACCATATGCCCAGGATGATGTAAGTTACACTGGTTCTTTTAACATATAGCACCTGGATGGTGTGTTTCAGAATATTTGTGGTGGTAGAGCTCCTGGTAGCTTACTGCAAGAAGAATCACTGCGCTCTCTGGGCTGGACTGGTTTCCAGATGAACTAAAAATGCCCACCTACTTGAGAGGGTGCAGGATTCGGCTTGAAGTCAGCAAGATTACTTCACTGCTGTATCATGTAGGAGGAGAGGATTCACTGCAAGGGAGGCAACATATGTTTAAACTTAAATATCGTATAATTAGCTAAACTGGCAAAGGAAACTGTGAACAACATAAGGAATATGTATTAAGTCCATTTTATGATGTTTAAAGAGTTCCCCAGTGTGAGAACCTCTACTCCAATATTAATCCTTTAAAAACATTCCTATCCTGCTGATGAATACGTTCATCTCTGTCAGCAATAACTGCAGCTTGGTTTTCTTCGCTTTCCTTAGGTGTGTTGATACACCTGTTGTGATGGGCAGTAAGCTCAGTCAGGGAACCCATCCAGGTTAAAAATAAATTGTTTGTTTTTCTTCAGATTATTTTTCTGCTCATTTGAGGCTTGGACCCGTTCCCTGCATCACACCGCAGGCAGTTTGCTTAATGTGACTGAGGGGCTCTGCTCGAGGAGGGGATAAAGCAGGAGACACAGGGAAAGAAAGGACATGAACGGAAAACTTGGGCCCTGGGAGAAATGTCTCTGTAAATAGACCTTCAGGGGAGATTGTAGGCGTCAGTATGGATACAGCAAACTTGTGAATGAGAGCAACATGCCACTCTTCCAGCTGTACATATATTTAAAGAATATTAACAGGTTTAACTGTGTGGGTATTCTTCATTATTTAAGTGAAAAGATGGTTTTATTCTTGGTGTGGCAGATCCTAGTAAAATCAGCTCCCTTTTTTACTAAGGTATTATCATTCAAGCTTATAGGCTATTTCTCGCCAAAAATAACGAGAGGCAGTGTCTGCCTGGGAGATACTGGCCTAATTGCCTAAGATCGTAAGGCACCTGGGAGAGGAGCGGCGGCACCAAGAAGGGAAGCAGTTCGGCCAAGTTCATAAAGTGGGTCAGAAGCCGAGTCGGTCACTGAGACAGGTCTCCCGTGTCTGTCCGACTTCCTATTCCTGGCCCCGTCGCACTGCCAATCTCTTCGGCTTTCTGCAGTAATCCCCTTCATCCCCTAGAGCTGGACCGGGAGCTGCTGACATAGGGGAGAGAAGGGGGAGGAAACACAGGCTTTTATTAACAAACTTTTCTGGGTAGCCTATGGTGCCTTGAAATTCACTCATTCTGGATGTGACATTCGTTTGTCATAAAATCACAAGCGTGTGTGTTCTGGCTGATGGTGCCAGCAACAGCGACTCGCTTTGCGTGTGCACGTGTGAGGTCTCAGGATGAAAACCCTTTTGCAGGGTGATCCTTTACGTGCACGGACTGAGAGCACTTCTGCTGCCTGACTTAAACCCCTGGCTACGCTGGTGTTTGAACCAGGCTGGCTGTCACACCCTTCTCTCCTTAGTGCAAACTGTGCCGTGTGTGTTATCAGCCTCTCATACTGCAGACAGACTTGGGGGGAAACTGTGATTTGTATGTCTTACAGTGAAAGTGTTGCTGCCATAGTAGACTTTCATGCTTGTTTGCATCTTCCTTTACTTTTTTTTTTTTTTAAATGCAAAAGAGCCAATTAATTATCTGAAACGTCTCAAACTCTCTGTTTTCATATGGTTTCAGTGAAACCATCTGATAGCTCTTACTCCGTGTGAAGTGCTGTGAGAGAGTTCTGTTCAACTAGCCTCACGGTGGACCTTCATGCTTTGTTGTAAGAATGATTCCTCGGTTGCTAGAAGAGTTTTCTACAGCTACTGTTAAGTGCTGAAGAAGAGCTTTGCAAAATTCCAGGAAAGGATTTTCATTTGAAAGCTTATATGTGTGAGGCTGGCCTCTTTGGTAGCCATGTACCACTGTATTCTTTGGAATAATGACACCGTGTATGAATCACATTTTCATATGGGTTTAATTTGTTTATTAACTACAGTCCGCTGTCATCTGTCAGAAAAAGTGTATTATTTCTGAGGTTACTCACAGAAAGCTGGCACTGTGAAGTGTTTTATGGAAAAACAAAAAAAACCCACCCCGTTAGTTGCCAAGAGTGTATCTGCTGTCCTTTTCACTTGGAGTACCACCAAACTGGAGAAAAACTAGTCTCCTATCAAGTAAAGAAAACAAACAAACAATGTCTTATTCTCTTTCATGTTTGTAAGTAATGAGAAAGGGAAAAATAAATTTGAGGGCTTGTATAGTTTGAGGATGGGGGTGGAGGGAAGGCACTTGTTAATAAAGCAAAACCCAATTTGTGTGAAGCCCATTTGGGACAACGGTGTTTTTACACTGCCAAAGGAGCTCTTGGCTAGTTTGCTCACAAACTTTGTCAAGAAATGTGATGTGTTGGGCCTCTAGTAATGAACGTGCTCCCAAGACTGAGAGATTGGCCATAAAAATTACTCATCATATTTTTTTTTTCCCTTCTTACTGTGTAACTATTTATATCCCTCTAAACAGCTGATACTGAATCCCTTCATCATCTGCCTAAGTCAGATGGGTCTCCTGAGTAGCAATTCCGAACTTGTCTTTATCTCATCTTGACTTTGGCTTTCTCTGTGGTACTTCTGTGTCTGAAATGCCATACCAGTACTCTGCTCCAGAACATTTGCCCACATGTCAGCATATCTGTAGTGAGAACTCTTGCTCAGAGGTGCTGACAAGAAGCAATCAAATTCAAAACAGAATCAAAATATTCCTCATTCATCACTGGCTTCTCACTGCACTTTGTCTATTCCTTTTTGTCATTTAGATTGTCAGTTTCTTAAAGCAGAAGACAATTTTCTTTGTAACTGGGATAACACTGAGCTCTTTACAGGTACTTAATAAATAGTAAATCAAATAATTTATATCTGTGTAATAGCCCGTTTTTACAGAAATCGCATACACTTGTCTTTTATATTGCCTATCTCTATTTTTTATCCACCTTGCAAAGCAGCGTTTATACAGTGCAGTCAAGCATTGGAAAACTCTATCTGATTGAAAGCATAGGTAGATTTTCTTGTGGTTTTGTGGTTTTTTTTTCTCATGCTTGCTTTTTTGGTTTGTTTCGTCCACTGAAGTTAAAGATATGTTGTCATTCCAGTGCTGCTTGGATGGCACTATACCTTACATTACATAGCTTATTAAAACTATGAAGCCATCTAGTCAACATGGATAAACTTAGTCCCTTCAGAATAGAATCACAGAATGGTTTGGGTTAGAAGGGACCTTTAAAGGTCATCCAGTTCAACCCTCCTGCAAGGAGCAGGGGCGACTCCAACCAGATCAGGTTGCTCAGAGCCCCATCCAACCTGGCCTTGAATGTTTCCAGGGAACAGGGCATCCACCACCTCTCTGGGCAGCCTGTTCCAGTGCTCTACAACCCTCAGTGTAAAAGATTTGTTTCCTAATATCTAATTTAAATCTACCTCCCTCTAGTTTAAAATCGTTACCGCTAGTCCTATTGCAACAGGCCCTACTGAACAGTCTCTCTCTATCTTTCTTGTAAGCCCCCTTGAAGTGCTGGAAAGCTGCTATAAGGTCTCCCTGGAGCCTCCTCTTCTCCAGGCTGAACAGCCCCAACTCTCTCAGCCTGTCCTCATAGGAGAGGTGCTCCAGCCCTCTGATCATCTTCGTGGCCTCCTCTGGACCTTCTCCAACTGGTCCATGCCCTTCTTACGTTGGGGGCTTCAGAACTGGACGCAGTACTCCCGGTGGGGTCTCGCATCCAGGTGGTGGTCGGCATTTTTGCTGCTTTCTGATTGATTTGCTCTTGCTATCTACTTTTTTCCGTCTGGAGCCCGGGTCAGCAGCATTTATTGTAAAAAGCCTGTTGGGGGGAAGGTCAGTCTGCACTGAACTGGGAACTTATTCAGATGCTACAGCGACATCCAAGTTGTGTGACAAGATATGACATGGTCATATCTTGGCTGGCGTGTGGAGGGATGGCCCCATCTGGCTTCCATGTGTGAGTTTTCTTCTAGTGGTTTAGGCTCAGAAGGTGGTGGCCATATCTCACAGACTGAAGGTGAAATCACAACGTGACTAGGGCTTAGGTAGACAATATTTATCTTTAGGCAAAGATCTAGCCCAAGGTTTTAAGAGGTATCTGTGCCTTGTCAGATCACCTGAGCTAACGGCTGTTTCATCCCGTGTGAACTTTCTGTGATTCCTTACCACACACAGAATTTTTACTTTAGAGGACTCTTTCAGATGCCCTCTCGTTTGGTCAGAATGAACGTGCTCCAAGTTTAATTTTGATGGATTGCATCAGGAAAGAGGGGCTGGTTTGTTGTTGTGGTGGGATTGTAATTCATCAGATTCAGAAGCGCTGTTCTTGTACCTGTTGACCTGACGGAAGTATTTGCAAATACTTTGTCTCCTGTGCAGTGAACAGTCCTAGTTGCGTCTACTACACATTACACTGTATATACCCCAATAGCTGGGTTGGTAACTCATCTCTGTTTCACTGCTGTTCAATTAGTTATTCCCAGCATACAATGGGAAAAAAAAGAATCAGTTTTTCTGCATTATCACCTTGCATATATTTGGTTAAGTTGCATATGCTTATCCTCATTTCACCTCAGATTTTTGTTTCCAGTTATATTTAATAGGCATAGAGTGAATGTGCTTCATATCATGTTTATATTGCTGTGCACGTTTTGTAGGGAATTGTATCTTTCTGACCTTTCCAATCCAAAGTTATTCTCACAAGAACAGTTGAGGTTCAACCTCATATATCAGGAGAAAATCCCGAGTGTTGTTTCTTGCTCCTAAAGTTGAGTAAATTTATATTGTGGTTCCATTCAAATGCTGATTTTGCTCCTATATTCTCTGGTTTTTTTGAATGCTTCTGGTTTATGTGATTGCCTACTAACTTTTTACTGATTTAATTGCTAATGCTATCTAGTATTGCTGTCTGAGAGGAGCACTGTGAGAATAAGTGCATGAAGAGTTATGAGGCATTTAGTTCTGTAATAATGCCCCTCATAAGGCTTGGAAGGAAAAAGATTATTTGCATGTATGCAGCTAAAATATTCAGGAATTCTTTGACTTCTGAACGGTAGAGAATACTTAGCTAATTGAGCTGTAGCAAAAAAAGCAACTACATAGCTACGGAATATTTTACTGGCATTCAGAATAAATTTACAGTTTCAAATACATTATATGACTGCATACCTTAAATCTGTAGATGTTTGTGTCTATAAAAGATGTATCATAATTTTGGGGAGATCTAGTGTGAAGTATCAAGTAAACAACAAAGCAGTGATGATGCATTTTAGAATGCCTTTAAATTAATGAGAGAGATTTATCTAAATTAGATGATACTTCATAGAATATTGCTCTCTGTTCTAGATTACAAATCTCTGCTATTTAAATATTTTTCCGTGGGGGCTGGTGATAGGAGTAGGAGGAGATGCATTTCTAGTTTCATCTGTATCCTTGAATTAACTATGAAAAAGAGTGGGTTCTTAATTTAACTAACTTAAGCTAAAATCTTACTGAAAACACAGTTTATGCAGTGCAGTCTTCTGCACAAGCTTCCACAACTTGTTTTAATTTTGAGTGTTATACTTTCATTAGCTGACCATATTGGGAAGGTAGGTCTTTCATAGCAAGACCAAGGCTTCAAATACTGACCTGCTGTGCATTAGTTCCTGCCACTTCAATAGCTGAGCCTCTTTGTCTTCCCCTTCAGCTTTGGTCGCTTACCTATTTTCCCGCTTGGATAGGGCAGGGTGGCTTTTTCTTCCTCTATTTGGGGAACCAGCGGTGAAGCCTGGTGGAACTTCTTTGCTTGGTTTCAGGTCTCACCTGTGGCTGCAGGTGGTGGCTTCTTTGGAAGCCCACCTTCTTGTAAGGTGGTGGGTGGGATGGGTGGGGTGGATGCCCATGGGCTGTATTCAAGACCTGACCTACCGAGGAGTTTCTATGGCTTTGTTGTGGAGTAGTGGCTGTCTTGGGAAGATGAGTTTAGGAAGAAGTACATCTCCAACAGTGGTTGCGCACTGTCAGATGTTCAGAGCCACAAACCAGAGCTGTTCTGCATTTTACAAATGAGTTTGTAAGCTGATGTCTGTGTCTCGTACAGAGAGAATTGGGTCATATTTGAAGGGTTTTACACCTATGGCCTTCATATAAATGAGGCAGCTTTGCACATAGAAGAGTCAGCCTACTTCTCATGCCCTCCAAAAACCTCCTGCAAGACATCACTGAGTCTCAAGAAAGTCTGGAAAACTCTGATTGTGAAGGAGGTGCATTTCATCTGACTGAAGGTAAGACATCTACATGAAATTAAATGAAACAAGCCCATGTCAGCCCAACTGTAGGCAACCATCAATCTTGACAGTGGTAGATAAAAGATGAGATGTTGTATGTGAAATCTTTCTTTTGGATTTAAGGGACAATAAAACTGAGAGATCTGGTTGAGACCGTGTTTGAAACTGATTTTTGCTACAAGCTTAAAAATAAAGACTTAATTTCCAGTAGATGGGAAACGTTGAACCTGAGATTACGGATTTATTCCGTTACTTAAGGGTATGTGTTGTGGTTTTGTTTAGTGAAGGGGGCCTAAGGTGGTAGTTTCTGTAGGAAACTGCTAGAAGTTGCTCCCCTTTGTTCAGTGGACTCGACTGGGCCTAGGACAGACCTGCTGCTGGCCGAGGCCGAGCCGATTGGTAGCAGAATGTTCCGTGATAACACTTCTGTGATAATGTATTTAAGAAGGGGAAAACAGGGAAAAAAAAAAAGAGAGAGAAGAGAAGATGTGAACAAGCTGAGTGGGGGCAGAGGCGCAGAGGGGGAGGCGCAGGCCTTGTAGGCCTTGCAGGCCTCACCCTCTGGCATCCCGCCAGGTGGCTGACTGGGCCTGACTTGGCCCAGCCCAGCTGCAAGAAGTGGAGAGGAGATGAGAAGTGAATAAGATGTAAAAAGGATCCTGAGAGGCGTCTGCCAGCCTGTTGTGAGGAACGGCTGCAGGCACCGAGGTCAGTGAAGAAGGAGGGGGAGGAGTAATGTGGCTCCTGGCCAAGATTCCCCTGCAGCCTGTGGTGATGACCATGGTGGAGCAGGTTGTCCCCCTGCAGCCTATGGAGGTCCATGGAGGGGCAGAGATCCACCTGCAGCCTGTGGAGGACCCCACACCGGGGGAGGTGGATGCCTGAAGGCAGCCGTGGCCTGTGCAGGGCCCGCTGGGGCAGCCGTTCTGGAGAGACTGCACTCCGTGAAAGAGATAACCTACGCTGGAGCAGTTTCACGAAGGACTGTGGCCCATGGGAGGGACCCGACACTGGAGCAGGGGAGGAATGTGAGGAGTTCTTCCCCCAACTATAAAGCAGCGGCCTAAAATGACGCGTGATGAACTGACCGCAACCCCCATTCCCTCTTTCCCCCTGTCCCGCTCAGGGGGAAGGTAGTAGAGATAATGTTAAGCCTGGGAAGAGGGAGGGATTTGGGGAGGTTATCTTGTTTCTCTGTCTCATTATCCTGCTAGTTGTAGTAATAAATGAATAGTTTTCCCCAAGTCGAGTCTGTTTTTGCCCGTAATGGTAACGTTAAGGATTTCTCCCTGTCCTTATCTCAAACCTCGAGCTGTTTTTTCTTATATTATCTCTCCCTGTTCTCTTGGAGGGTGGGGGGAGTGGGAGAGAGACTGCGTAGTCTGGTCCCCATTGGGGCTGAACTACCATGGTATATAAGTGGCGTATTGGTGTGTCATAAGGTGAATTTATAGGTCAGTAGCAACTCATCAGTAATCTCAATCTATTATGCTAAGTAAAAGGCAATTTATCTTCTTTGAGAAAGCTGCCTATGCATTTAGTGTATGCTGAGGGTTTGTCTACATAGGAACACTTGGAAAAATTAATCTAGGTTAAGATATGCTTTGGAAGTGGATTAAATGACATAGTATTCCTATACAAGGACTTCTGATTTAAGTGGCTTTAGTTTCTTTACTTCCTCAGTTAAGTACATTAAATCAAATTAAAGGCATTTAAATTTTACTCAGATGCCTGTAGAAGTTTAATGTAATCTTATTAACCTGCTTTTAGTAAAGTTTATCTGTATTGACTTTCATTTTTTTTTTTCTTGTAGTTCAAACGAGCAGTAGATGAGAATTGCCCAGTTTAGTGTAAATTCATAGTTTTTATTTCTTGTGCACTGACATTCTCAGGTTGACCAACTCCGTGTCTCTGCTTACTGATATTACCTGACTCGGTCTTCTGGTCCTCACAAACCTGATTTGCAGATTGTCAGTAATGACTTTGATATCCTTGAAGGGACTAAGAGCCCTCCATATGAGAAATGCTAAATGTATGCTATGTGTTGGTATATGATTATTATCCAAATGGAAATATGAAATTTGTCTTTGGCTTTGTTCCCTAGTGTAAAGGTGAGGGTGGAGTTGGAAAATGAATGCTTTACAGGAACTTTACCCATGAGTATAGTTATTTTTCTGTGAAAATTATAACACACCCAAGCAAACTGTGGTTTTAGTGTAACACAGAGTTCAGGCATCTACATCTGCTTTTGCTGCACCTGGCTTAGTGTATTTGTGTAAGATAAAATGTCTTTTGTCTTTTGCAAACTCTTAGATGAGGGATGTATACGTACATTAATCAACAGATGGTAAATATGAGGGGTTTTCCCTTTACAGAAGTGGAGACAAAATGTGAGAGAAACCTTACTTTGACTGACCAGAACCTAACAGTGATAGAAGTTGGTTTGCAAAATAGGGGCAGCAGCTTTGGACCTTTCAGAAGACGCTGCTTTTTCTTCATTGTTCAAGGCTTGATACTCGTCCAGTGACACGGGGTACTTGAGAATGGTAAATATTGTTATGCACAAATAAGAATGAATGGCTTGAAAGTTTCATGACAAATTATTCATGTTGGCATTGCGGCGTAGTGCTGCTGTATGAGGAGACAGACAGTGATTGTACGTGCTCCCTCTGAATATGCAGAATGGTGATCTCTGGCCCGGATTTTTCCTGCACGTGGCAGCATCTCGCAGTGGGCTGTTGTGACATCTGATGATTTGAATTGCCAAGTGATGCCTTTGCACTCAAATCCGTAAGAAACCAACCTTTTCCTCTCCCACCCACAGCCTCATTGAGAAGTAAAACGTACAGAGTTGCAAAAAGTATGTCAAATATGCATTTAAATGCTTTGCTTCTCTGACGTTTCATTTAATATGTGCTACATGTGACTTTGAAGCATAATAGCGCATTGTCCTGAACTGATGGAGTTAGACAGTGTTTGATCTCTTCAGCTGAACAAACGTATTGTTTTAATGCTAAGTGAAAGACCTTTTAAATAGGAGAAATGATTTTGTAGATTTTTAAAGAGAAACTAGTATATAGCTATGGTTTCTTTTTCCTTTTGTGTTTACAGCAGTATGACAACAGATAAGTAATGTTCCCTCAGGCTGGGGTTGAATGCATAGGAGATGGTGAATTCTGCAGTAATGTTAAGCCTCTTAAAAACCAGTTATTGTAACTGTGCAATGTGTGTACTAAGTTTTCTTTTAAGTTTTTTGTTTTGTTTCTAAAAGTTATCAACAGCTTTGGAAACTAAGGTCCTTAAGATACAAATATTATGATGACAATGTTGGAACAGTTGTGACTGTTGACCTGCTCATGTTCATGAAATATCTAGATGTTATACCTGAAAGGAAGGTGCTCATACCTTTACTTAATAAAATCACATTCCTATGAATACAGCACAGGTGAGGGAGGAGGAAAGAATTCTAAAAAGCGTACTTAGCAAATACTGATTTGTGCTAGTAGCCTTTCTTGCCATTATCTGGCAGCACTTTTGAGACACAGGGTTTTAAATCATGAGGCATCAGCTGTGAGTACAGGCAAGTCAGTGATAGCTAGTTTGAATACAAGTAGGTCCAATATGCTCTGTACTTAGCCAACGTTTTTTGAAATGTTGCTAAAACTGGCTCTGTGCAGATCTGCAACTGATGTGAACTGGAGGTAAGATCTATTGGATAAGTAAAATTCTTATTTCAGAACTAAGATTGTTTTTAAAATGAACCTTCTTTTTGCTTCCTGCTCTTCCACCCCCGCTTTTTTAAATAATTCTGCATTTTGAGGTAAGAAATTGGCTAGTGTCCCTCGTGTATGGTTCCTGGCTGTGCACAGTTAGGTAAGAACATGAGCAAGATGTAAATTCTTTGGTAACTCGGCAGAAGATACTATTTCATCACAATTGCTGTTTAATTTTTGCAAAAGAACCTCCCACGCTGAATGTTCTTTGAGTTATTTGGGGTTGATTTTTCATGAATAAAATTCTTAGTCATCTTCAGAATCTATGCAATATCTTAAAGAAATAAAGACTTCGCACATTTCAGTAGGTAGTTGGTCTCCTTTTGAATCGCTTTTGATTCTTGCGCTCCTTGTTGTGCATGAGCAATCTGATCTAGTCAAAGGTGTCCCTCCTCCTTGCAGGGGGCTTGGACTAGATGACCTTTGAAGGTCCCTGCCAACCCAAACCATTCTATGATTCTGTGTAAGAAGTTGCTCTTATGGCTGTAGCACTAGCCTTGAATTTGGGAGTTAAACGAGTGGTGAAATCCTTCCCTCATGGAAACCAATGACAAAGAAATTAACTTTTATTTCCTACTTTAAGGTTTTGACAGTGACTTTCTGCGTGACTTTGGTGTGAAGATTTTATGAGCAGAGTTTATGCAGATAATCTGCACCTGGATCTACAGGGCAGGAGCTCATAGTGGGCTGCCACATTATGAAGTTGCTTACAAGTAGATGGTGTGTTTGGCAGTTGATGTATTGCTCCTCCTGGGTGGTAGGACTCCTGAAGATGCATGAGGTCCTTCATGTTTCATCAAAATGTAGATAGGCCGCTGTCCTGGTTTCAGCAGGGATGGAGTTAATTTTCCTCTCGGTAAGTGGTGTGTTTTGGATTTCGTGTGTGAAGAATGTTGATAAACACCCTGATGATCTGAGTTCTATTGAATGAGACCAAGGATGCTGTCCAACTTTTCAGATCTCACTAAGGTGCAGATGCAGGAAGCTGGGAGAAAGACAGGCAGAATAATTGACCCAAACTGGCCAAAGAGAGTATTCCATGCCGTAACAGTCATGCTCAATATGTAAGCGGAGGTTGCCCATGGGCGAGTATCTGCCTTCCTGGCATCCATCCCTCTCTTTTGGTCACTGGCATCGTTCCCTCTACCTTGCTGGCTCCCTTTCGCTCCTTGGCTTGCTGCTCGGTTTTGTTTCAGTGATCGCTGCTCAGGACGGGCTGTATCGGTCATTGGGACATCGGGTGGTGAGAAAGCATACATTGTTCATTTTGTATATTTTAGTATCCTTATATTCTGTTATTATTGTAGTTTTCCTTTGCTATTCTAGTAAACTGTCTTCATCTCAACCCATGAGTTTTTCTTTCTTCCCAGTTGTCTCCCTTATCCCGCTGGGGAGGGGGAGGGTGAGCAAGAAACTGTGTTGACCGGGGCTAAACCATCACAGCCACCAAACCAGGAGACATCTTTACCTCAGCTAAGGTCTGTGCCCTGAACCTTTGCTCCCCAGCTGCACAGCTTACATGAGTTTATATCATGAACAGTCTTGGGTCAGTAATTTTGTGGAGGGGGGTACTGGGCTGTTGTGCAAATTGAACCTTTAATCACTGTGGTGAACATAAGCCCATGGACAAGTCATAGAACTTGTTTGTACCTGGGTAATGATATATATACTTGCGTACCAAAGAGTATATGCCGATAATCTGTAAACTGGAAAGTTCCAGAACAGCCTTATGTAGGACTTTGAGGTCGCTAGAAGTTAGCAGTGAAACCAGCTCCTGTGGTTTTATGGCAAATTTCAACTCTTGATACTATTTTAAAAGCCTGAGCTCATGAAGCTAAATGAGTGCATTAAAAAAAGGTTTGTTCATGGGGGCAGTAACTCTCATTAGTCTAATTGGTGTAGCTGGAGAAGGTACGCCGTCTCAGTTGCAAAAAACTGTTTTCTGTCATGAAGTACAAGCAGCAGACTTCAAAGCTAAATTCAAGTTAGAGAGCACATGCTTTGAACTCGCTTAGATCTGTGTCAGTATGGAAAGGATAGTTGGTATCTGCGGAGTAAAGGACATGCTGGTAAAGCAAAAGAAGGAAGAAGGCTGTCGTCTGTGGGAGGAGTGAGTCAAGTAACGTGGTCTGTAAATCATGGAGACGTATCTTATGTGCATACTATTTATGTGTAAAACTATTGTCTCTGAATTTCATCTTTTGTTATGTGTTACAGCTGTGATCTGAGGCTTGTTTCTAGAAGGCTGCTGGTGGTTTGTTTGTAGGGGTTGGCTATTGCTGGTGGATTTTCTTTTTTAATCTCGTGATAAATGGTTCTTTTAGGTTTTATTTTTTTTTAATTGGTTACCCATGTGAGTTTGCTCACATGTGAGGTGCATAGCAGTGTGCGTTTAGCAATAATTAATTTAAAATTGCTGTGTAAAACTAATTAATGAAACTATATTTATCTCTTTTTCTTTTTTTTTCTTTTAAGCAGCAAGGTTAAATAGTCACTTTAGTAGTGAAGAGAATGAATACCAGCTGAGAAAGGTAGTTCTTGGTTCATGTTTAGGTAGTAGGAGTAGCAAACTTTGGGATTAGGTGCCTTTAGAATATACCTGTTGCAGGAGAAAGGGAAGGGAAAGACAGAGTCTGAAAAGCAGTCTCTGTCTTGCACAGTTAATTCGAAAAGGGCCTCTAGGAGAACTTGCAAGAACCATGTTGAAGATTGCTGAAGAGTTTGAAACGCTTGCTGTTTCCAGCTTTGCTGCTGCTGCACTCACAATTTGGTTAAGCCTCGAGAAAACTCGTGGAGGTCCAGCGAACTGGGAGAGTGTGCCTTAATACTTTGTAAAGCGATGCGCCTGTTATGTATTGAGTGTGTTAATGTTGGATTGA
>WHYT01017409.1:151418-161862 GCA_009806455.1 Tetrax tetrax | reverse complement strand
TCCCCCCACCCCCTGCCCTTTTAATGGAGAGAGGGAGGGAGGAAACAAAAGCTAGCTTTATGGATTTCCCCGGGATGGTGTTGGGTACTCCTGGTGTGGGTGATGATCTTTGGTTCTTTGATCCAGGCTTTGCCCAGTGGTTTTGGTTTGGTGGGGAAAAATTAACCTGTTCTTTAGCTCCCCCTTAGTCCTGTGGGCAAGTGGAGGGGAAGAAGAAATGCTTTCACAGACTGGATGGAGTGGTAGTATCTTCAGATCTCAGGAGAGGTGTTGGAGGTCAGGGCCCAGGTTAACGTTGTGATGGAGAGCAGAGGATACCAGTTGGGAGAGGATGGATTTCTATGGCACTGTGGTGCTGTGGCCTCAGGCCAATGCTGTGTGCAGGACTGGACATCTTGGCCTTCTTAACCCATGCTGCCTGGCCTTTAGTTTTTTGTCATCTAGGTCCCTATGCCAGCGCAATTGCTTGTTTGTTTTCCCGTGCTGACCTTTATGTGAAGGAATGTGTGCCATATTTAGGCTCTCTCCTATTGCAGGGTTTGTATTCTGAGGTCACTCTTAAATCACTGGGTTTCTTGAGTGGTACATCTGTGACACATGCACATGGGATGTTTAATTACTTTGTGAAAAGCAATTTTATTTTTTGAAGTAGTGTGTTCCTTCTTAGACACCTGCCTGGTGTGCTAGTCTTATTGCTAAGGGGAGTATCAAAGTGGTTTTGTCCTCTGCTCCATGTGGAATATAAGTGAACTAGTATGAACTATACTTACTTTCAAGAGGAGAGAATGGAGCTGAGTAAGCTTAGCGAATAAAAGTTCAAATAAAATCACGGTGGCTTTAATGTTTATTTTTTTATTAAAAACTTACTCATTTCAAGTCTAAAATCATCTTTACTTTGAAGTGAGGTTTCTTTTTATGATGTAACTAGGAAGTGTTATTCCAGCTGATGAATGTTATTTTACTGTTGGGTGGAGTTGTGAAAGCCGTTGACTTTTCTTTGCAACTGAAAGGAAGAAAACCATTTTTTCTTGATAGGAGAAATCAATTACTGTGTAGCAGGAAAGGGATTGAATGGCCATAGCACAACTATGAGGGCATTATCAAATGAACCCCATATTCACAGATTTATAAGGTGGTATTTCTTAGACTGAATTGTCTTTAAAATTGATATTTAATCTTGAATCCTTTGTAGCAATGTGGTTGGTGGGTTTGTGTTCATTTTTGTTTTGTTTCTTTCAGGTGACTATGAAAACATTTCAGTGAGTTTTATTTTCCTTTTGACCTTAGGAAAAGGTATTTTTTCCAAGACCCTGTAGAAAGTTTAGCTAATTGTGTAGTTTAGGTACTAATGTGAAGTTACTCTTCAGATATATCAGTATCCTTTAAAAGTAACTATATGAATAAAAATAAGTTCTGACAAATGTCTCAGTTTTTAAATGCTGAAGTTGCAGGGGTTTTCTTTAGATTATGAAGAGGTTGGGTAGGGCTGGGACTGAATTTGTTTTATATTCACATTGTGGTATGTTACAGTTTTATTTTAATGGTATTGGCTGGAAGAGGCAAATTAATTGCTGTTGCGGTATAGAGGCATGTTGGAGTTTGAAGAATTACAGAGTTTGTGTTGTGCTGAACTGGAGTGTTGAAGTACAGATAACAGGCCGCAGCTGTGGCCACAAATGAGGCCTCTCAATTTGATGCTGACAGTATTGCATTAGAACCGCTCTTCTAGGATTACCATGTGGAAAGTCTGATGAATAAAACCAGATCTGAAATAGGGAAGCTAGAAATGCATGCTGCTGCTGCAAATGCTTGTTGGGGCTTCATTGTTGTAAAAAGAAGGGGACCACTTTACCAAATGAGAACAGTGCTCAGGAGCTTGCTGTTCTTCAAGTACTTCCAGTGATTTTTACATCTTAGTGTTTCCTTAAAGAATTAGGGTTCTCAGTAGTTCCTTCCTCTTACAGCCAGCATGGTTTAGGGGAGGATGAGAGCTGTGGTCCCACAGCACCTGCCCTTAGGTGGAATCTACCAAGAGCTGGGAGCCTGGGGTTTACCGGGAGGTGTTTCAGGAAGGTCCATAAGCTTTGATCCAACTGAAGTACTGTGCAAAGGCCTTTTTATATAGGAAGGATCCAGTGAGGAGGTAAGCACCACCTTGGGAATTCCTGTGGATATGGGAAACTTCAACATATGGGTCTTGCTCTTGCATTCTGCGGAGCTGCCCTGTTACTGTGGGAATATTAATGCTCCAGGTATTTCCAGGCACAGGACAGTAGTAATGTAGTGATAGATTAAATCTAATTCACAGGGATAATTCTAAGCAGCGATAGTTTTATTAGCAGAACTGTTAAAAAAAACCAGAGCTACAGGCCTGTTGCCCTGTGTTGGAGTTGACTGACTGACAGACATGCTAAGGCTTGGGGCACGGATGGTCCAAGAACATGAGCGTGAACTGAGGTGGACTGGCTGAAGCTGTCAGCCATCTCATGGTTGCCAGGGTCCTATAAAATTGGCTGGGGCACTGAATTCTTAGAAGACCAAGGGACAGCTCTACCAGAGCAAGGGCTGCATGCAAACTTTGCTTATCCCGCAAGTACGAACCGAGAAGATGCCAAGTAATAAAAGACTGTGCGAGGTCTCCTCCCCTTCCTCAACTGTTCTCATTCAGTGTAGCTCTATCCTGACCTGCAACATCCCGTTCATTGTTCTTGTGCTGGGAGTTTCCTGAATGCCCCATGGAAAATGTGACACAGTTTGTAATGTAGAACAAACATCTTCTGGAACAGGACTCAACTAAAAGGATAAAATCTCGTTTTGCTTTGTGACTTTAATCCAGATTTGCATTCCAGTGAAGGACTCTGGTGGAGAAGGTGTCTGGAAGATAAGATATTGCGATGGAAAGCATGTGGTCATTCCTTGGACTTGAGAATTTATTTTTGCACAACTGAAAATCTGTAAAACTCTGACCTTTTTAAAGGACTGTTCCTTTTTTCTTTTTGATACTTTAGTATCTTTCAAATGCATTTGGCATTTTAGTGGATTGACAGATGACCAGCTGATGTCTGTGTACAGTAGCAGAGGCTGTTACATTTGGGATGTAGTATTTTATTGTTTGCATCAGCCTACTTTTCCTGTCTAGTCCTTTGAAACTATAAATACACGTTTTTGAGAGAAGGAAGTAAGATTGATGGCTATTCTAATATTCAGTGTATAAGGCTTTCATGATGAATTATTTTCTTTTAACTCTTCTGTTCATACTTACTTTCATAATCTTGAAAAGCAAAAACATTAATAAATCAAAGTGGGTTAAAGATCAGGCACGTGGTTTTATTTTAGTAAGGGATAAAGCTGAAATCTTACTGAGCTTACATTGTTCAGCACTTGTTCTCTGGGGCATATGAATCAGTCCCTTCATTACTGGTCCATAAGCATTTCCTTTTGTGGTTACATTGTGTTTTTATTAGAAAAAACAATGCAAGATAGTACTCAGTGTGTTACTTCTGGTGCTTATGCTCATGTGTGAAGTTAATGTTTTTAAAAAAAAAAAAAAAAAGCAAGCCTTTTGTGGATATGTGAAGTTTTGACTTCACAGAGTACGTTTTCTTGCTTGATTTATATCTGTCAGCAGGAAGGGGATTTTGAGAAAAGGCATAGTAAGCCTGCAAGCTTGAGAAAGAGGTACAATTTTCATGGTTATACCTTGTGTGTCTGGGACACATATTCCCAAAGGATTCAGGGTAAATGTGCTTTGGGGACTGTTTGTTCTGTGTGTGTGAAGTAAGAGAGCAGGAAGTGTGTGTTTCTCCTAGTTTTTTTTTTCTGATTGCTGGTAGTTAGTATTTGGGACAGTGTCCCCTGAAGAGGGTAATAAAAAACTAAGACCCGTCCCCTCATCCCCCTTGTTGCCATATCTACACATCCGCTCACTCTTCGGTATCTTTTTATCAGAATTGTTGAAAGAGGCTGCTGAATGAAGAAACCAGCTTTCCTTTTGAACTTTTAACCTTCATGAAAGCTGCAGTAATTGGCTTCTGCAGAGCATAGATTGCTTGAATCTGACATTTAAAAAAAATACAGGAAGAATGAAATATCAGTGTGTGCTTCTGAAATTCCCAAATTGCCAGTGGAGGTCTTGCTTCTCTGTCCTTTAAAAGCCTCCAAAATGCAGAGAGAGAGTGGGGAGGGGTGAGGTGTCCCTGTTGCATCTCAGCCGGGGTGTGCTTCGGCTGAGACGAAAGGGCAGCAGTTGGTACAAAACCTCCACCTGGGGAAAAACGGTCGGCGTGTGTGTGAATGTAATCACTTTGAGGGAGTGGAAGAAAGCTTGAAGAATACATCATGTAGAGGGAAATAAAAGACTGTCAGAAAAGGGGGGGGAAAAATGCCCCATGTTTGAGAGATGAATTGTACTGTCTAGGCTAAAGGTGAGTATTATGCTTAAATTTCTTCTATGAATGAATGTCCTGTTTAAAAATAAATAAATAAATGACTGTTTTCCCACTTCATCATTTTTAAAAAGAACACGATAGAACTCCTGACAGTTGCCATTCTTTCTAAAAGTTGATCATGTGAAACTTTTATACACTAAAAGCAAGGAAAGCACATTAAAGTCTAATCCCTGCTTACTCTAGTGGGCCTTAAAGCTGTCATCACTTAAAAGTCATACAAAAGCATAAATAGTATCTTAAATACAAATGATTTTTTTGCCTCCGGTGACTTTTAATGCACGTATTATAAGTCAATAATTAAAAAAATCTAAAAGCAGATCCAGGTCCAATCATACTTTAGATGACATTTAATCTAAAATGCTTGAAAGCAGCTTTCATGGGTACCATTGCTAGCTTTTTCATCTATATAAAAATGTAATACGTTTTTGCAAGCTTGAAATTTAAAATTTAGAGGGACACAGCCTGACAGCAGGGCCCTGTAGTCCTTCCCCATCACACACAAGCTAATAGCTTTGCTGCGTACATCACCACAAGTGTAGCTGCTCAAAAGGAAAACGTGCTCAACGAGGCTTTTTACTTCTCAGCTGCTAAAAGAAACTACCAACCTGTGGTGTGACTGAGTTTCTCTCAACAGAAAGCAGCAATACGTATTGTAGTTAACTTGGCTGCTGGCTTGCAAAACTACCTTGCTACCTTCTTCCCTTTAAGATATGGTTCTTCTTTCTTAAGTAAGGTTGGTTAATGAAGCAGGAGAAATAATGATGGATTTAAGAAAGGAACTGTTAAAAACAGGCAGCTCCTCAATTTACCAGGAATAGTTCAGTTTGATCTTGTTGGAGGTGAAACAGTTTAATGCGAGATGCTTTCAGCATCTTACCATGAGAAAACTGGGATCCTTCGTAGCTGTGGGATTTTTTTTTGCCTTGCTGCCGTGTATGTGTCTTCAAAGCAAGAGGCAAGTGTTTTTTGTCACGTGCCTGTCTCTCTCAATATCTGTATTTCCACTTCAGCAATTAAATGACTAAAAGCAAAGGCGAGAGGGTAGGGTAGCCAGCAGCCATGCATTAATTTCAGCATGTAAAACTTACAGAGGTTATTTGGGGCCAGGAAGAGGTAACTGTCAGAGGACAGTGGTCTCTTCCTGTCATGTGCGTGCTGAAAATACGGCAGTTGCCAGGAATGACTGAACCAAGGAGCCAGATGACAGGTTGTTGCTAAGCTGAGAGCAGCTTGAACTTTCAGGGCTCTAAAACCAAAGCACACAGTGTTTTGCAGAGTCACCGTATTAAATGATGAAAACCTGAGTAAAATGGAGAACGTGGTGAAGAGGTGAGCAGTAGTTGCTCACTGGGCTGTTTCAGAATATTTGCATTTCGATTGGCTCTGCAGACATTTGTGCACGCCTCCAGGACTCTTAACGTAAGGAAAACCAGCTTTATATGTAAAGGAAAATGTCAGTGAGACTTCAGGCTTGCTCCCTACAGCATGTTCTGTGTGGTCTGTCAGTCTTGGCTTAAATGAATATAACAGTGATACTTTTATTTTGCCTGGGAAACTAGATTCTCTTGCTGATTTGTTTTAAAGTGTGTAACCCACCTAGAAATGTATTTGTCATTTTGTGCTGGTAATGAATCTCTTAATTTGGCAGAGGAAAAGAATGAAAAGACATTGGCCAATAAATATAGCCACAAAATGGGTTACCCCTTTCTGTCCCATCCCAAAGTCTGTACCTGGGATCCTTATGAGAAGCCCCATCTGATGAATAACTGCAGTAGTGTGCTCTGAAATGCTAAAAAGAGCACAGGCTGTTTCCAGCAGACTCGGAAGCCGCAGCCTCTGCTTCCAAGTCTCTGGTTTGTAATGGCAGGTGTTGTATTCAGACTAAGGATGGTAGCAAGAAGTAGGTAAGCTGGTCTCTGCTTCAAGGACCTCGAGGGCTAGGAAGGGTAAAATGCAGAAAGAACTGGGTGAGTAGCCTCTCTGAGCACAGGAATAAATAAGGTGGCTGCCCGTTCTGGGTAATCTGTCACCCCCTGTAGCCTCTGAATGCCCCTCAGCTTCTCTAAGGAAGCGTGGTGCCCCGCTTTATAGCTGGTGGTTGGAGGCACAGAGGGCCAAAGGACAAGTGGGTGGCCACAAACAAAGCCTTTGAATATAAGAAAATGAAACACAAGTATTCTTGGTTCCAAGTTTAACATCCTCGCCTTTGAAGCAGACTTTCTGTTAATTTAAACAGTGTGATTACTACATGTGGTAGAGAGTTCTTCTCTTTAATCAGTGCCGTGGGGGGAAAAAAGCTTGGTAGATAGAAGGTTTATTTGCAGGTGGTTTTTTTGTTTTTTTTTTTTTTCCAGTTTATTTTTCTATGCTGTATCTTACACTAGCTGCTAATCACTACGTTCTCTCAATGACACCAAGGTCAAATAGGAATCTGGGTCTTTTGTGTCTCAGAGATTTATTTTGCAAATGCAAGAATAAATTTTTTTTCTGTCTTGTTTAAATGGGAGGATTAGACTTTGTCCTGGGTACTGATGCAGCATATTTACTTACTGGCAATGCTGCTTCAGAATTTCCTTCAAGTACCTTAAGTGGAGTAAATGTCATCACTTTTTTTTGTCCTAGTCCTACTTAGTTATTGGCATTGTGGGTGAGACCAGCAAGGTAAAACTGTGGCTGAAATCCATCTAATTCTTTAACACCCCAAGAAGAGAGCTTGTGAAGATGTTGTGGCCAATAGGAATTTGCTCCGGAGTTTGGAGAAGGGCACATGTGAAAAGGAAACTTGAAAAAAGTCTTCAGAAACATCTTTCCCTTCAATCCTTATGTACACTGTCCTCTTTAAGTTTTGCATGCCCAGATCAAGAAGAAGCAATTGGGAACTGCATGTTGTGGAGAATGTGTCTTTGTGAGCCTTACATACTGGAGTAATCTTCCAAGCAAGGTAGAAGGAAGCCACATCCAACTCTGACAGAGCAGCAGAATCCCCTGTTGGGAGCAGGGGACTGTAACAGTTGGGACTCAAGTCCTGGTCTTCAGAGTTATGGAGTCCGCTTACTTGTTATAGGGCAAGTTGTTTGGCAGCTTTGGAATCATAGAATCATAGAATGGTTTGGGTTGGAAGGAACCTTTAAAGGTCGTCTAGTCCAACCCTCCTGCAAGGAGCAGGGACATCTCCAACCAGATCAGATTGCTCAGAGCCCCGTCCAACCTGGCCTTGAATGTTTCCAGGGATGGGTCATCCACCACCTCTCTGGGCAACCTGTTCCAGTGTTCCACCACCCTCACTGTAAAAAATGTCTTCCTTATATCTAATCTGAATCCACCTCCTTCTTCTTTAAAACCGTTACTTCTCGTCCTATTGCAGCAGACCCTGCTAAGGAGTTTATCCCCATCCTTCCTGTAGGCCCCTTTAGGTACTGCAAGGCTGCTGTAAGGTCTCCCTGGAGCCTCCTCCAGGCTGAACAGCCCCAGCT
Organism: Tetrax tetrax; assembly: GCA_009806455.1. NCBI lineage: Eukaryota > Metazoa > Chordata > Aves > Otidiformes > Otididae > Tetrax > Tetrax tetrax. The sequence goes on along the minus strand of WHYT01017409.1, from coordinate 153,941 downwards.
CTCTCAGCCTGTCTTCATAGGAAAGGTGCTCCAGTCCTCTGATCATCGTCATGGCCCTCTCCTCTGGACCCTCTCCCAGCTGGTCCATGTCCTTCGTATGTTGGGGGCTCCAGAACTGGATGCAGTACTGCAGGTGGGGTCTCACCAGGGCAGAGGAGAGGGGGAGAATCACCTCCCTTGACCTGCTGGCCATGCTCCTCTTGATGCAGCCCAGGATGCGGTTGGCTTTCAGGGCTGGAAGCACACGTTGCCGGCTCCCGTTGAGCTTCTTGTCCACCAAGTCTGGAAACTGGACATCTCTTTCCTGACTGTACTCCTTACTCCAAATGAGGGCCTTCTGATGGGCTCTGGCTATGATTCTGTGATTGCGACATGAAGACTGCGAAAACAATAACCTTAAGCATCAATGTGCCGTAGCATGGGAGAGAAAAGATGGTGGAGTACTCTTTTTAGTAGAAACGTGCACTGCAGCTTTTTGGAAATCCTTGTGTTTTCAGTGAGAGAGTGAGTAAGGCTCTGTGTTTACTGTTGTCGCCATGCTGCCAAACCTGTAAAGCTATGTTTTAGTCTTCGCAGCACAGTAGAAGTGCTTTTCTGAAGGGCAGAAAGAGGACTTCATTCTGTTTTAAAGAGATTAATAGCTAAATCGCATTTACTGCTTGAACGTTAGAGACCTACTGACATTAAATTACTACTGAAAGCAGATGAAAAGTACCGTGGAGTTACTGCACTGGGCTTTGTTTCAGTGTTGCCATTTTCAGACAAAGGGCTTTTCAGCCAGGTGTTAGCCCTCTAGGAAGTTCAAAATGGTCAAGTTCAGTTGACAGCTTTCTTTGGAAGCGCTTCTAACTATGTCAAACTGAACTAGACAGTTAACTGAACAGTGATTTACCACTCCTCACCCTCAAGTGCAATGGGAAAAATTAATTTGGGAGCACTGAAGTCTGAAAGCAAGTGGTTACTCTCACGGGGGACTTGGTGAAGGGATGTTATTTTATATTTCTGAAGATACGAACTCTGGCAATCATCAGAGCACTGAAAATGTACTTGGATTTTATCCAAACACTTTAATCTTTTAATGTCTGTTACAATTATAAAGGAGCTCATTGAGTTAATGAAACATACTGTAATGAACTTAGTAATTGCATATTTTTACATCATTCTCCTCTGTGGAATTGAATCTCAGCTCTGTGCCATGAACTTTGGACAGGTGAAATAAATCCTCTTTTGTTTTGTTTCAGGGTGTGTTTCCATGATGGTTTAAGATGAGTAGATTATATTCCTGCTTTCCTCTTTGCTCCTACCCATTTCTTATGGTGGTCCCGATGCTTGGGTGAGTGAGTGGTGAATGCATTCAAGCAACTAATCTGGCTGAAAATGTCTTTGTTTTTGTTTCATGGGGTTAGTTTTCGGACTATCCATCTCTCTGAACTGGCTTACTGGACAAGTGCCAGAGCTGGTACTGGGGAGGAAGAGGCCAGGTCATGACATTGGGGAAGCAGAGACATCAGGTCTGCTGTAGAGCTGGACTTTGAAAGGCAGAAGCTTGAGGATGTTTGGAGCAGAAGGATTTCATTTTAGTGGAGAACATAAGGACGGTGGCTCAGAATGATGTATGCATTACAATATTTTTAACATAAAACAGTTACGAGGATATGGGGGTTTTTTTGGCTATATAATAAGTTAGAGGTATTATTATGCAGCGACGGCCTCGTGCCCTTTTCCCTATTGCTGCCAGCCTCTTTCTGTTCTGTAGTTAGCGTTTCTAAGTTCTTAACGGGTAAAATACCTGGCAATAACTCCTGGGTGGAATCAAAAGGGCATTATATATTTGAGGCACTCAATTTGTTTTTAGGATAGTAGAGAAAAGCATCACACAGTAAGTGCTAGTTCATTTTGCACAGGTGTTTTGGTAGAGGTCGGTTGAGTTGCAGCAGCAATTGATGACAACTGATGTCCTGGCTCCTGAGAAAGAAACTGCCACGAGTTGTCTTGCAGAATAATGTGGCTAGCACAGTGCAGACAGTGCTGGTTTTGTCGTCTGGGTGTGTGAATTGTGGGAAGGTTAAGCACTCAGTTCGTTGATTAACCAATTTGGAAATGGTGAGCCTTTTGCTCGTTCTTGTCATAGCTGTGCATGTTCCCAAAGAGGCTGGAGCAGGAGCTTCAACCGGAGTGTGGAAGTGGGGAAACGCGGTTGTGCCATCGTCAGCTTTTGTCAGTGAGGATTAGCTGTAGCCATTTGGGGAGTCTTAGAGAACCTTTGCAATTATAATTGCTTATGAGACAGAAGATACTTGGAGAAGCAGATCATAGAAGCTGCAGAGGTGACTTTATTTTTGCCTGAGCAATGAAGTAAATGTATTTACTAAATTGGCTAGTATTTTTCATAAGTCAGGTTTCTTTGTTACAGTATTTCCACTTTTTTTCTGATACTAAAACAGGAGACAATCATAACACTTTATCTTTAAGTGGAGGTGGCTCTCCCTATCTCCTCCTCCTCCCCCCCCCCCCCCCCCCCCC
>WHYT01017409.1:123445-151398 GCA_009806455.1 Tetrax tetrax | reverse complement strand
TCACACGTGGGTTGTAATTTTGGAGTGAACACATCACCTGTCCTAATGTTTCTGCTAAAAGGGAGAGACAGTAAACTTTTCAGCTGTTGTCCGCTACTTAAACAGCATGGCTCTCTGGAGCTTATGACTCAAACCCGTAGAAGGATGATGTTTGCATCACTCTTTCCTCTTTCTCTGGGCCATGTGGATTTTAATGTTGAATAAAGTGCGCAGTAAAATTATGGGGCGACCACAAAATGTGCAGAGTGCTTAAATGTGATGTATTAGACTGCAACACAAAAACAATTTACAGTAGTTTTCCTGTCAGAAGTAAAGTTTCATCCTGATCTTTAAAATCTTAGTTCAAGACTGGGGTCTTTCTTTGAATGAGTGCTCTTGGATGCCAGCTGGGAAGGGTTATGGAGATTGTTGTTCCTAAGTTGTAACCAGCAGCTGGTTTTAGTGTGCTTAGAGAATCTCATTATGGAATAGAAGGCAACCTGCTACAAAAGCAGCTCATTTTGCTCATTCTGTGTGCAGTTGCCTGCAGAAAGGGTACAATATTTGAACACAGATGGGCAGGCTAGGACTTGAAGAGTGAATGGAGTCATGATATCAGTGTACTTGGAGAATCACAGAATGGTTGAGGCTGGAAGGGACTACTGGAAGTCATCTTGTCCACCTCCCCTGCTCAAGCAGGGTCATCTGCTGCTCATGACTTTGCAGTACAGAGATGAGCAAGGGGTCGTCTAATGTTAAAATGCCTGGATCTTCTGTTACCAAGTGTCACATTTAATGCAGTTTTCCAAGCTTTACACTGAACGCATCTCCCGTGGAAATGGGCTGGGTGAGCAGAGGGTTGGCACTGCTGTTATCTTGTAGTCAAATTTGTTCTGAAAGGTTTCTAGCATCCCTCCAAAATACCCTCTGAGCTCTGACTGTATGAACCTGGAGTTTGTCCTGTTCTTGGGCTCTTCATTATCTTTTTGCTTGTATCTTACCTTAACGATGATCTTATGTTTAACCTGGCTGGATAATTGAGAAAATTGCTCAGGTATGCAAGCTCTTCCTGATCAAAACTTACAAGCGATGGCCCCAACGTATGTGTCAGCATTGAAAGTGACAGTGCTATCTGGTTGGGATGTCCCCAGAACAGTGTTTTCAGCGTGCAGGTACACAGAGGGAGCAGTACTCAGCAAAGCAAGGTGGAGTCAGTGTAAGGATGGGCATATGCACAGCAATTTTGTTGAGATGTGACTGTGTCCACGTTTGTTTCCTTGGCATCTCTGTATTCCTGTTTCAAAAATGGTCTTAATAATGTCCGTTAAAATGCCAGGTTAGTCTCAACAACGGATACTCTTTGGAGATCCAGTCTCTTTAATGCAGAATAGCTCAAGTTGTTCCACCATTTTTAGCAAAATCTCTAATATTAACTGTGTCATGGTTTTGGCTTTTTGGGTTTGTTTTTTTGGTTTTTTTTTTTTTTTTCCTGGATGGCCATCACTATGTTTCCCATTTGCAGTCTTGTTTTGCTGAATGTCCTTCAGAGAGGCGGCACTGGGAAATTCAAGAGTGTTAAGGGCAAGTTGTCCTTTGTGAATATGAGAGTGTGAACTGGCAGAGAGCGAGGAGTCTACAGGGGTGGATTCAGAGACTGTACAGTGCTGAGAAGTCAGGAAAATGTGGGGTGTTTTGACTGTTAGCTGTTTTGATGCACTGATTTCAGCAAGTATAAAAGAAGCAGTGCTGTTAGGAACACCTCTGTAGATGGAGCTGCTTTCTGCTGCAAGATTACTGACAGGTGGTTTTTTTCCTTCTGTTGGTTTTTGTCATCTTTGAAGAGTAGTGTCAGTGCCTGAAGTAAAAGGCTGGTGTCTTCAAAGGTTTCGTGTCCTCGTTAGACTCATAAATGGTATCCAGTCTTTCTTTTGCTATTTCTTTTACTTCTTATAAGCGTGATCATCATCAGGCTCTACTTACTCACTGTGGAGTATCAATATATCTCTTTCTCACAGTACTTTTCTTTGCAGAATGATTTCTTTAGAAAGTAATTCTGTTTTGTTTCAACCTTCCACATCCTGTCTGTGCTGTCAGTTAACTTGGTTATTTCCTTCAGCATTCATACGTCTCTATTGCCCTCTCTTCCTTCATTTGACGGCTAACTTCCTGGCTGTGCCATGAGTTCCTCTATGTGTGTCATGAAACACTGGTAGGGTAAAAAAATTCTCAATCTCTCTCTTCCCCCCCCCCCGCTGTTTCATCTTGCTCCTAGCAGGAAGTTTAGGTTTTCTTCCAACCTTGAGCTTATCTTCTTGTATCTGTTATCTCCTTTTAGGATATAGCCAGTCATCATTATCTTGATTTGGCCTCTGCTGAAACAAAAGCAATAAAGTGTTATCATCTCGACTCAAGACGCTCTTTTGTGTGTCCATTCTAGCCCCCTGATTTATCCAAATGCCAGGAAAGTCCCTGAGTACCATAGCCAGATGATGCTCTAGTGCTAGAAAAGAGGACTCTTACCTTTAGTTATTTCTTTACTCTTAGTTTAATTCTATTCAAAATTGCTTTCCTGAGTCACAGCACTTTTGATGAACTTTCTCTGTTTCTCTTCAGCATATTTTCAAACAGCCTCTAATAAACTTACTCCATTTCTAGTCACATTGGACTCCTTTGGAGTGTGCTTAGCTTAAGCATTAAAAAGCACCCCCCAGAAATTTGCATCCATCCTTTTGAGTTGTAATATTGAAGTTGCTGTATTTTAGTTGTTATTTCACAGTATCAGCTCCCTTTTGCCTTTCTTCTCCCCTTCAGCTTTCTTATTGCTGAAAACTTATTATTCTACCCTTACAAGCCTTTGAGAACAGCAACACCACTGGCTGCAATTGAGGCTTCATCTTTTTCCCATTACTTCCCTCTTCTCTCAGGTTGTGTGAGACTATCCTGAGAGGCAGGAAAGGAAAATTGTATTCAGCTGACTTTAACGGATATCTTTTGCTGCTTGCTTCAATTTAGAAGCATCTGGAGTACAGCCCAATGATGAGAAACAACCTCAAATGAAGCAGCAAGCCCTGATAAACTGTGAAAGGTTTAAGTGGATTCTAACATTTTTATTGAGAGTAGTCTTTGATTTTGTTTCTGTACTTGATACCTGCCATGGTTTTTGAATTCTACATGCTAGGCAGGTACTCAGCACCTTTGAAAAATAAGACTTTTTTTTTACGAGGCTTAATAGACCTTACCTCTTTGACTGTTGGGTTATTGTTGCTATGGTGGTTTTTGTGGGGGGTTGTTTTTTTTTTTTTTTTTTTTTTTTTTTTTTTTTTTTTTTTTTTTTTTCTTGGAATAGTATTTTGAATACTTGAGTTTAGTACTTTTCTGATCTCTAGTTTGAAGAGCTCAGATATTAACATCTTCAGTAAACAGAGCATCTTTATCTGACTGGATGGTATATGAGTGTTAATTAAATTGCCACAAAGGTTCAGATGCCTTGAATAATAAAAACTAAGTTTTTTGTCCTCTCTCTTCTGAATTATAGACATATAACTAAAAGTTCCTTAGAAGGAGCATGATCTTCCAAGAAGCGAGAGAGTTCGTTATACAAGTATCTGAATTTTTCTGGTATGCTTCAGTATGTACTTTAGAAGCAAGGACAGCCTGCTTTCTTGTATTCTGAGTACACCCAGTCTGTTGTGTTTTCTTCCGCCTTTTCTTTTCAAGCACTCTTCAAAGCTATTTTTCTCTCTAGTTTTGAAGGGTACTTTTTTGAAAGTGGGTCTGTCAATGATAGTGAAACCTCAACCACTTAAAATGCTTCCTAGGAAGAGAAACAGCAAGAGGACTGTGGGACAGCAAGAGGATTGTGGGAAAGGTAAAATATTTGGAATGAAATTGTAAAGAAAGGTTATGGGTATGTGAGAATGAGAGAGGTGGTAACCACACGAATATTCACCATCTTTCCTGGATGACTTTGCCAGTGGCAGAAACTGTCCTATTCTGTACATGTCACACCCATATTCCTAAAATCTCCTCCAATACTAAATATGCAGGTAGTTGGGAGAGGAAAATTGGTATATTTAAACCTGAAGGGTCCAAAGCTCATTGTATCATAATATTAAGTGGTGCATTCCTGGGCTAATGATGCATTATTGATCAACAGATTGCAGGTTCAGCGTCAAAGAAACATTCCCCTTGGGAAACTGATGGACCGCTCTGAACTGCAGACATCTGTTGAGTAGGGTCGGGTCTTCCTGCAGTGTCGGTGGCTGCTGCAGAGAGGGTAGCAGCCCCCCAGGTGGTCTGCTCTCCGAGATCAACCCATCTTTTTCATCTCTTACTGGAATATAGCTCATGGCTCCTGTAGAGCTTTATCTTCCGTTTGTGGCAAAGCATCTGTGGATTTTGCCGACATGGGTCTGCTGGGCCTTTGACCCCTGTCTAGTTCAGGGGTGAATAGTGCTGAATGCCTAACAAAAGGGAAAAAGGCAGCATGAAAGCCTTTTTATGTACACAAAGTGTACATCCAGCCCCCTGGCTTCTGTGCCCTGTTTTTACTTCTTGCAGAGATGGTAGAGCGTGTTTACAGCTCTTTAGACTCGGCTGTTCAGTCATGCAGTTTAACTCCAAAAATAACTCTCTTGGGGGATATTAATCCAGCATTGGATTATCTTTCTAAAATCGTTAATCAGACTTGGTCCCTGAGGGACCTTCCAGCTGAACTTGCCACTTTAGTTTCTGTTTGCTGGGGCGGCGGGAGCCGAGCGGAGGAAGCTGATGAGGTTTGACAAGAAGCGGTTGCTTACGTAAGGTCCCGAGCCGGGGTAGCCGTGCTTCCTCTCCCGCTGTGGGTCCCTGTGTGGCGAGGCAGGGCTCAGCTCCATGCCGGCATCCGCTCTGTCCTGCCTTATCCTGGCTGCGTTACTGACCTCCCCTCCGTTCTCCTTGAAGAAACGCCATGGGAAAACCTGCCTGTGAGGTGGGAGCGGGGGAATCTGTGGCAGCTCCAGGTGATTTCTACGTACGCTGCCTTTTTATCCAGCGAGGAGAGAATAAAACAAAACACGTGCTTTGTTTTATTAAATTCTCAAATGCACGTGGTGCTCCTTTGGTCGCTTTTCAATCATTAACTTCCTTACTCGAGCTGTTCATGAAATGACCTGGCCTGCTGTTTGAATATTACCTCTCTCCTGTAAAAGAAGAAATGAGCCCATGTAGGTTGCTGTTTTCACACACGACTACCACTGCGAGTCACACAACTCCTGTTAGCCTGCATTTTTTTTCTCCTGTCTGTAGAGTAACAATACAATTCACTGCTTGAGAGATGTGCTCTGATAACTATAAGTTATTTTAAGTGCTTTGAGATCTTTCTATGGAAAGTGCCAGGGAAATTGCAAAACAAGTTTGTTTGTTTGGTTTTTTTGTGGGGGTTGGTTTTTTTTTGTTTTTTTTTAAAAAAAAGTTCTACTGAAAACTAATTTCATACACGAATAAAATCCTGTTTTCCACATGAAATGCATAGGTAGAAGGGGAAAATTCAATAAGTTTTACTGACATACGTGCTCCCTCAGAGCCAGGCAGGTAAATTGAGAGCTTGCATGTCTGTGCTTATGCATTTTTGCATTGAATTTAATATACTTTGATTTCCAACTTTGATTTCCAACTTTACTCTAACTTGGTAGACCACTGGAAGCACTGCACAGCACGGTTGAAATGCAGAAATACCCTGTATGTGGTTATCACAGTAACTCACAGAATTTGCACTTTAATGGGCTAATCTGTCATAGTTCTGAAAAACCCTATTGATATAAAAAAGCATACTCAAGTGGTACAGATGTTTTGGTTGTGGGGATTTTTCCCTCAAATTATAAAATAGTGTGCTGCTGAGCATGGAAGTTGCTTAAACCTCTTCTAGGTTACAGCTATATGGATGCCTTAAAGAAAATGATGGGAAGTTGCCTTCCTTTTCCTCAGACCTCTCGTCCACTTCATACGCTTCTGCCCACACACGCGTCCTTTTCCCTTCAGATTCTGCCTTGAAAATGAACGTTGTAAAAATGAGTTGCAAAGTTGCTCTTACATGTCAGTGCTGCTGGGAGACAAAAAGGAATTGCACTTGAGAAAATTCAATAACTAGACCTTTTAGTGACATCTGTATCGTTTTCACTGCTTGACTGCTGCTGGCATAACAAAAAGCAGTTCAAATCGGTTCTAATTCTTCATTCACATCGTGAAAACTGCTTACTAAATTGGAAGCATTTCACACCAGGGATTGTGCCTTCCTTGTTTTACTGGACAGCGTCTAACACACTCCGCACCACTGGAATAAATAGTAGGTAATTTGTAATTGTCAGCAGTATAGACTGCAGAATTTTCTTTGCAATCACAGTTTTGTGATGACAGATAAACATCTATGTTGGCCTAAATAAAAGAAGAATATTTGTTTCTGGCATTGCCACATAGGTAGAACAAAACTGAAGTTGGCATATTTGACTAGGATATCCACTGAGAAACAGAAAGAAATTTGTAGTGATGATTTTATATATGTTTTCAGCATTCACACTATACTGATGTATCTGAGTTGGTCTTCTCCTGGTAGCAGAAGTGGAACTACATCCGTTTGTATTAGTTAAAGATCTGGCACTTTGCTTTGCATAAGCATATGTATATTAATAATTATAATTATGTAGGAGATCTGTGCTAGCCTGCATTAAAGACTAGTCACATTGAAATTGTCTTCTGAATGCTGTGGCAGACTTCTGCACATTTGTTTTCTGCAAATTTGTTGCTGCATGATGTGGTTTTGCTTTCGTAGTTGTGGCCAGTGGTCATGAATGAGCATTTTTTTTCTCCAGCTTTGGAATTGGGTAACCTCACAGGGAGGTACTGGGCTATGAGTTACCTCTCACCGCAAGAGGGAAAGGGAAGGTAACAGTGCTCTGAGTTGCTTCCCTGTCTTCCCAGTTAAAAGAAAGCGTGTTCGCCTATGCGTTAGGTCGATTCTATTTTTTTATAGATCTCTCTTCTCTCTATAGATATGTGGCCCACAGTTGTTTCTTTTTCATGAAAGCTGTAGAAGAAACATGATGAGGAGAAAACAAAGTTGTTGAAAATAAGGACTTACTCATCTGAAGCTATCCTCAGTCAAGTTTGTCTGGCAGGAGCTGCTGCTGCTCTTTCTGTGTTGTGGCCGGTAAACCCAGGCTCTGGTGGAGGCTTCCAGCATCCCTCCTTCCAGGGACGCGGTGCCGTGCCGGGGAACGCAGGGAGAAGCCTGTCAGACAGGCACTGGGTCAGCCAGCTCCACTTCAGTGCTTCAGGCAGTTTAATACCACAACATCGTTAGACTGAGAGGCTGAGGAGGTGGGGAACACCATCACCATGAGTGTGGGAGCGAAAAGGCGCCAAGGTCTCAGTTTCCTTTGACTGTCGAGGTGAATAAACTTGGCAGCTTGTTGCTGCCAACGAGTTTCACTTCTCCTTCCCCCACCACTTCGTGCCACCTCTGGGAGGCTGTTTGGCTTGAACGTGGTGAAAACCAGATGACTGAAAGTATTTTTTTGCTGGTTAGTTGAGTCAGTGCGCTGGGCAGCAAGAAGAGGGCTCGTGGGAGATGCAAATGTTGGGAGCATGAGGTGTCAAGGGAGAAATGGCGGGGACTTTGCTCCGGCTCTGCGGGGGAAAACACAGCCAAAAGTGAATGACTGTTCTTAATGACCAGCAAGCCAGTTGTATTCTTTAATTGTGTTTATTCCTGGTCCCTGTAACATCGACCAAGTGTTTCTTAATGACGTTGTTTAGACTTTGAAGGCACTTCCTGCAATCCAGTCTTATTTATAGACCATCCATTGTCTTATTTACTGCTTTGTGCTTGCCATTGTGTTAATGTGCGATTCTGTCGGCATCAGAACTACCATTGTTGGAATTAAATTGCTGGGGTGTTAACGTTCATAAATTGCTTTTATAGCATGCGTTGAGAACCCTGTGTAGAATGTGGCAGGGCTTGCAAACGTGGAGGACTGAGCCTTTTCAGACTAGACCAGAGGACACGCGAGGAAAGGAAAGGTAGAGACGCATATGCGAAGGCTGGCTGAACTCCCAGTTATAAGTAGTATGAGATAAAGGTGCAGAATTTCCTGATAAAGGGATAGTTTCATGATTTTTTTGTCCAGGCTGATCTGAGTTCATGCTTCTGCTGCTATTGGAGAAGGGTTGTTTTACTGGTTTAGTTGAAGCAGCAACTGGTGGTGGTCAGAGCCTTTTTTTCTTGTACCTGTTTGTGGCTTTTGGATATCTGGTATACTCTCTCAGCTCATCTCCTGCCTTAGCTCTTTCGGAGGGTATGTGTGCAAGCACGTGTCCATGCTTTCACCACGGTTTCCTTCTCTTTTCTGCGAAGAAGAAGTGGGACTGCACCTCTGGGGATTTCTACAGCTTCTCTCGTGTTGTCATACGCCGTGGCGTTGTGCCGGGTCTCGGCAGAGTGCGCGGGAAACGCCGTGGTCGGTGCGAGGGACTTGGCAAAGCAAGCGGGAACCTGCCAGGAAGGGTGCATGGGTGGCCGTGTTCGGGAATAGCAGAGCTTGGCTACTTCAGTGGTGGGCCTGCAACCACGGAGCAGGGAGAGGATGCAGAAGGTTTGTCTGCAAGCTCAGAGAGGCGCTGAACCCACTTGAAAAATGTCTGTCGTTACTGCAAGGTTACAAACTTTTGTGTGACAAAAGAGATAGAACTTAGATTCTGCAAAACCTGAGGATTTGGTTCTTCCCCTTTCCTTTCCTTCCCCAAAATTCACGGCCTGTGCTGACATGAGATCCTGTTGGTATTCGTGTTCTTGCAGAACTGTGATGTTTTGTGTAGCTGATTATATCACCGTTAGTGTACGCTGTATCCTTGTGTGTTCACGTGTCTGAGATTTACCACAAAGCAGTATTTCCATAGGGGTATCTCTGGCTCGGTTAGGTGAGGGTATGTGTGCGCGTGTGTGTGTATATGTGGAAACTGCTGTGTGTTCTGCCTCCTTCCTGACATCCTGGTTGCTATAGTGCAGTGATCTATTTGTGAACACCCAGAAGATCATTGCTGTAGTTAAAAGAAACAGTTCCTGGCCATAACTTCCTGGGCAATCTCTTCTCCCGGAGCGCCAGCTTTAACCGATTTGGACACGTTCCCCGGGGACTCCAGGAGTGACACTGTAACGGGAGCTTCCTCGAGTTTGTGGCTTTTCCCCACCAGCATATTTAACAACATTTAAAAATAGTTTATCTTTTTAAATCTCATGCATGCCTATTATTCACCATTTCAGTGCTTCAGCCATCTTTCTAACAGCCTGTCGAGCTGTGCAGCGTATTGTGGCATCGTGTCCTGTGTTTGCTCCTGTCATTTGTGCCATTCTTCTGCTCCTGGACATACACACACACATATATACGTTTTCATCCACCTGCCCAGCCAGGCAAAATGTAGGAGATGAAGCGGCTGCGCTGGAGTTCTGTCTGAACTGCTGTATTATTTTTTATTTTTTTTTAATTTTTTTTTTCCCCCCTCTTCTCCCTGCAGGTGTGAATGAGAGAGACTCTCTGCAGTATTTAGTGTCCAGTTGTACTGGCTCCGAGGAAGAGCAGCGTCGCAATGCCCCCTCCTGCTGATATAGTGAAGGTGGCGATCGAATGGCCAGGTGCCTTCCCCAAGTTAATGGAAATAGATCAAGTAAGTGCCTGTGTACCTGTGCTCGACTGTCCCTGTGCGTAAATAAGTTTTTCTGCGTGTGTATGTCTCTGCATTTCTGTTCACTGAGATGCACACCTATGTTTCTGTGAGTGCATCTGTGGTAGACGATGTTTTTTATAAGGGGTGTAACCCTCTTCCTCTCTTGCTGCTTAATGTTTTTGATGTGCTTAGCTGGGTTTTTTTTTCGTTTGCTTTTTCTTTTTAAACAGCTGCTTAAATAAGGCTTTTACTGCTTGTGTGACCCACTTAACACTTTTGTGCCTTAGTTTGTTCAACTGTAAAATTGTGGTAATGTTGTTACCTCTGGGTGGAGAGTCTTCAGATTTGTAGTCAGTGCTTTGCATTTGGAGTAGGATCATACTGAACGGCTGCAGCAAGTGCATGTGGTGGAACTTAAGTAGTGATGCACTAGTCATGCTGTTCCACTCAGAAATCTCAGGGGTTGTGCTGTCGAGCTGGTTATTTCTGATGCAGTGGTCCCATGGACTGTTTGGAGGCAGTGTACAGAAGCTAACGAATTCAAAATTATGAGTTAAAGACTCTTTGTAGAAAATCTAGGGGAAGGGTTGGGGTGGAGGGGGGAACAAACCAAATCAAGTTATGCAAGTGCCATGTTTTATGTCTGGACTTCTCAGAGATTGTTTTTGTGGCACATGTGTTAATATTAAAAGCAACCTCTTTAATATTTAACAGCTTACCCATAACGTTTTGAAATCATACAGCATGCTACCTGTTTAGAATAATTATTATTTCTATAAATAGTATTCAGAGTGCAGAAAAACATTTAATAATGTGCTTTAGACCCTAGTGTATCTGAGGACCAAGTACATTACAAAGTTCTGTTGGAGAGGAGAAAATTTGAATTAATGTTGAAAATGTTTTACTGAAATGAGATCCTAATTTCTTCATGCAGTGCAATCAGTTTCACTTCTAGTTAACCCTTTTGTGGCATATACCTGGGAAATTCTTGTGTGAACTTTGGAGAAACGTGGTACTAGAGGGCAGCTTGAATAATAACTGTATGATTTTTAGGCACTCCGAAAGCCCCTGTAGAGGAAAGGGAAGTTCCCAAGCAGTTAGCACTTTGTAGTTTGATTTCCAGACCTCCCAAGCTTCTCCATTTTCATTTGGTGAATTTTTTTAGTGAGTGTATATCTCCACTATACAAATCTCTTGCCTTCTGGAGTGAAGAATGTTTTACTTTTTTCTCCTTGTATAACTATGCACACTGTGTTCAGGGAAAGATACATGTTAGTCATGATGAACAACAGCTTATTGCTACCAAGTACAGTGAGGACAAAAATGAACAAATATTATGCAATCTCCTTCCAAGCAGCAGTAAAATAATACCGAAATGATTGTTTTTCATTTGCAAAATGATTTAAAGTAACTCTCCAAAAAATCTCATACCTTATCTGAAATATTAGCTTACTCTCCTGGAACTTTGTTTTTTGTTTTTACCTTTATTATATAAGATTTAGAGGAGGTAAGAAAGACCAGTGCTGATTTATGTCAGGTAGAACACTTCTGACTTAGCCTGGCAAGTTGTCTGCAAGCTTTCTCATGCCACTTTTTGGGGAGAAGGAAGAAGAAGAGGGGAAAATAACGCTAAGAGGGAGAAGGCTAACAGCAGTTTGCTCCTAATGCAAGGGGAAATGAGAGAATAGAGTTTAAGGGTCTCATTCCTCACCTTTCTGACATGGAAAATACAGGTGTAGTGGCAAGAAATTAAGATGGGAAAGAAGCATCTCTTTCTAATCCTGATATATACAAACCCACACATTTGCCTTTTTCAAGGATGGGAGCAATGTGGGTATGAGCCCTGGAAATGTACAGGGTGATACATACTTCTAAACACACAGCTCTGCATTTGCTTTACTTAATGCTAACTTTTCCCCACTCTGTTTCCTTTAAAACATCTATTTAGTTGAAGAGTTGTAGTGGAGGAGATGATTCATACTTCAGATGGCTAGCTGTTGGAGATGATAAGAGGGAGGAGGGAAAAGAAAGGTAGAAATTACTTGCCCATTGACCAGACGTTGCAGCCAGCGCCTGTCTCCCAAGTGGGATCTGCTGAATCAAGCACCATTTGACATTTATTCAGAAAATCCTAAAAACTTTACCTTAACAGTTACCTCCCTCTCTGATCCCGTACCAGCGAAAAAAAACCCCAGTATTTAAAAGAACAGCACTGTATTTTTACTTTAAAAAGAACAACAAAATAACCTCACTGTAGCATGATGCAAGTTCTTTGTCTTTCAGGGTACTGAGGCTATTCCAGGTATTGAAGTACAAATACTATGTAAGAGATCAGAGGAAAATCTGGAGTTTTTTGAGGTTACTTCTTGTATATGCTTGGTAGCATTTATGTATGTTCAGTTGCACAGTATCCCAATTTACCTGCTGTGCATATGCATGTTTTGGTCAGCATTGAAGAGAATAAAGTATTTTCAAAATGAGGACATGTTGTTGTGAAGCCACAGTGATTGATAGTAGTGTCCTGGAAGGTGTTGGGCCTGAAAAGAGCTCATGTATATTTTTTTCCACCAAATATTATTAGACTTTATATTAAAAACCTCCCCTTCAGGTGCGTTACTTCTGACAACCTGGACTTCATGAGGCATATAGCTTTTTGTAGTTGATGCTTCCCGCTGCATGTCTGTAGGTTTGTCAACTCTGGTTCATCAATGGCAATTTTAAATTTAATCATGAAATTGGTCTCACTGAGTTAGAGAAACTCTTTGCCTCCACAACTAATATATAATTAAGGGCTTTTCAGAACCAGCCCCTGTGCCTAGCCTTTCTTCTCATTCATTGAAAGGTACTATTTGATTTAAAGGTTTTACAGCTGCTTTTTTTCCTGGAAAGTTGCTTTAAACAAGGAGGGCAAAACTGCATATTATTTACTGCCTTCTTTCTTACCAGATGGGGAATAATTACGTTTTGGTAAACCTGGCAACTGGCTGTTGCCTGCATGCATTAAAGCTCATTTTAAAGCATGTGCAAGCTAATGTACTTTTCTGCTTTCTTCTTGAGAGATGAACTTGACTGCATTCAGTTACTATCTTCCAGAATATCTGGGTTTTTAAATTTGGATTTCTTCCCATTTTCATCACTTTCCTCAATTATAAATTTGAAAAAGAACATCTAGACTCATCCCCTTGCATAAATTTCTACTGGAAATATTAGTACTGTGTTCAAAATTAATTTTTAATTGAACGATTTGATTATGACTTTAAGAGCTGGGTATAGGGAAAATCTTCAACTTTTAAGACTCCCTGTCACATAAGGGGTGGAATGGAAATGGGTTGGTGTCTGAATTTGCATTGGGATTTTTTGGTGAACTTTTCAGGGGTGTAGTCAGAAAAGAAATGAATTGTAGATGCTGATTGCCTGTTACCTTCTCCCAGATCTGTCTGATTATTCTGGAAGATGTTAAGAGTAGGGCAGCACAGGCTCTATACAGATGAACCAGAATGCTGGCTACTTTTATCCTGTATTCTCTTTATTTGTCGCAGAAGTAGCCATTTCATGAGAGGATGTTATTTCTCGTGTTCAGGTGGAAATTTGTGTGCTTGTTATGTGTAACTCATTCTCAACTGCTGGGTTTTTTTTTTTAATAGCACAAATTATTTCAAGTAAGCTGGTGCTGGTTTTAGGTTACCTGGATACTTTGTTCTGTGGATTTACAGCTTTGCTGTTCCTGCTACAGGGGAAGCAGCTTCCAGGAGATGCACAAGATGCATATTTGAAGACACTATTTTAGGTTTTCCCATTCAAATCCACTCTTGTGCGTTAACACAAGTTGAACTAAACCCAGATTTCTCTAAACTCAGGAATGAACTTCCTCACTGATGGAGGTAAACTCTTCCTACAGAAAGGAACAGTTTGTAATTAAACTTGGCCTTACAGTCTCTTCCTCCAGGTTTACTTTTATCTATGAGATCATTAAATATAGATTAAATTAGCAGATGTGAATCTTTACTTTAGTCAAAAAAAGTGAGGGAGTTTGGAAAGCTGTGTTTTCTTTTCAAAGCACAAATCTGGTACAGTGGGCAAAATTTTACAGGAGCACTTCAAATGACGACTTCATGTTAATACAGTGCAGTGCAGCACATGGGAGGAACCATGGGCTGCTTGATGTTAATGATTTCTCTAAGGTCTGGATTTAGTCAGTGTATTCTATAAATGTCGTTTTAGTTGGTTTTGGGTTTTTTTTGGTTGTTTTTGTGGTTTTTTTTTTTTTCTTTCTTCAGACAAGTCATCATACTTCCCTGCATAGTAAAAGGAAACCAGTAAGATTATTTTTTTTTTTATTTAAGGGAACTTTCAAATTGTTTTGGGTTTCAGACCCTAATCTACCCTTGGAGATCTTTAATTGATTTAGTGCAGTGTCCTGGTTTTGGCAGGGATGGAGTTAATTTTTTCCTCTCAGTAGCTGGTATGTCTTTCTCAAACTGGGGGGAAAAATGTATTTCAAAAGGGATTGTGAAGTGCTTAATTAGAGAAAAGAAAGTGGCACATCGCTTCTGCCATGTGCGTGCACTAAGAATAGCTGCAGTTTCTGCAAGTGCTGTCACTAGTAATAACAGGATACCAATACAATCCTAGCATCACAAGTCTAAATGTATGCAATATTAGTGAGCACCAGCTTTGTTCAAGTGGAGAAGAAGAAAGGGATATTGATGTCTCTCTGTACCAGAGGCTGTACTGTGAAGTGTCACTCCTTCTGGCTCCAGACTCTTAACTCCACAAAGTTGAGGGGTTTAGTGCTGAGGGGATGAAGGAAGAGAAAGGCTCTTACCTATTTCTGGAAAATCTGCAAAATTGTATGAACTCTTATCCAAAAAGTGTAATAGTATTGCAGCAGCTGGAGGTACCGATGCTTTTTGGTATGGATATTGTTGAAGATTTCCAATGTTACTGTGACTGTAAAGTAGTTAATGGAACTATCAGTGCCTTTTAACAGCTGACAAGATCCCAGTTTCTTGAAATAGAGGACTAGGAAGCAGCTCGGGGGGAAATCTTACACTGACTTGTAGAAGTGTTCCCTGCCTTGATTTTCTAGCAGCAGCTCTTTTCTGTCAAGTCAGAGAAGGAAGTAAGTGGTTGAGGCCAGCCACTGCAACTGTGCCTTTCTGAAGAAGGACCTTGGTTACTGCTGATGGGAAACTTATCTGAAGACAGATGAGCCAAAAGGTGGATGCTTTTTCAAAAAGATTGAAAAACACTCAGCTAGCTTAAGACAGTTTGCTAAAGGTAGAGCTCACTTAGAATCCACTTTTAGGTGTGTTGTGGCTTAAGCCCAGCCAGCAACTAAACACCACACAGCTGCTTGCTCACTGCCACTGCCTCCCCCACCCCTTGACAGGCACAAGGGATGGGAATTGGAAGAGTAAGAGTGAGAAAACTTGTGGACTGAGGTAAGAACAGTTTTAAAATTGGAATAAAATAAAATAACAATAATAATAGTAAATTGTATTGAAAAGGAAAATAACAAAAAGAGAGAGAATAAAACCCAAGAAAGACAGATGATACAAATGAAATACAATTGCTCACCACCAACTATCTGAGGCCCAGCCAGTCTTGGAGTAGCAGCCCCCTGGTGAGCTTTCCCCCTCGTTTATATTCTTGACCATCCCATCATATGGTGTGGAATATCCCTTTGGTAAGTTGGGCTCAGCTGTCCCGGCTGTTTCTCCTCCCAGCTTTTTGTGCACCCCCAGCCAACTTGCTGGTGGGGTGGTGTGAGGAGCCTTGACTCTGCCTAAGCACTGCTTAGCGATAACTAAAACATCCCTGATTTATCAATATTGTTACCAGCACATATCCAAAACATAGCCCTGTACTAACTATTATGAAGAAAATTAACTTTACCCCATCCAAAACCGGCACATTCTCTACCCCTTATTCCATACCATTTACATCATGCTTAGGTCCCACGTTATCCAATACATCCTTGTTAACTGCCACATCCCCTTCCTGTCCTTTGATACAATATACAGGTATAATTCCCTTACTTTGTGGACCACTCGTGTGAAATGTCTGTAAATTGTCCAGAAGTGTCCACTGAGTTCATTTAGTCCATGACTTTGGGCTACAGCTGTTATGGTGGTCACTAAGGAGAGGAGAGATGGTGTGTTGCGTGGAGTCATTGTGTACCACACCCAGCTCAGGTTGGGTTGCTGCTGCACTTGCACTGCTCCTTTTAAGACTTGTCCTCCCATTGGTTTGGGTGGTTCCTGCTCTAGTAATTCTATAACGTGCAACTCAAATCATGTGTTACAACAATTTAAAGGCATGTCTGTTACAGTCTCCGCCTCTGGTCCCTTTGGGCCAGGTTATAGGTCTTAACATTGCAGTGAACTCCTCCGCTTGGTCCTAGCCTGGCTAGCAGCAAGAGGTTCCTGCTATAGAAAGTCCTGTAACATGCAACTCAAATCATGGATTATTTTCACCCAGGATTCAATCACCTTGGTTGGAGTGTGTGGGGAAGACTTACCCTTCTTGGCTTGCTTAGACATTTTTGGGGTCAGTCTGTCGACAGCTGAGACACAGGCCCACATGGAGGGAGCATTGATTATCTTCATATTCTCAGAGTTGTCTGGCCAGTTCATCTATAGTTGGTGCCTCTCTGTCTGTCCAGCTCATTATCACCAGAACGTGGGTGTGTGACATCGGGGCATTTCGTACAAACTTTTGCCGCATGGGCTGCATGCACTGGATTTCATCTGGGTCTTTGGATGCCTGATTGTTATAGATCACCTCCAACATGGCTAATTCCCTCAGGTACTGTATACCTCTGTCAGCGTTGGTCCATTTGCTTTGGGAATTTGCAGGTTCTTCCTTGAGGCAGTACCTGTCCTTCACGCTTGACAGGAGTTGCTGCCAAAGACTTAGGATTCCTGCATTTTTTCCAATCCCTTTGTCAATGGGCTTATCCTTAGCAAGGGATCCCAGCTGCTGGGCTTCCTTACCCTCTAATTCATGATTCCTGACTCCAGTATCCCAGTACTGGAGTAATCAGCTGAGAATTAGTTCACCTGGTTGATGGCTAAAATCTTTTCACATTTCTCACAGCTCACTTAAGGGCAGGGATCTGGTGGTTTCTGCCTCATTTATGATTTCAGTCTCTCCCTCCTCTTGTTCTTGTAATTGCTGTGCTGCAGAACAGGCTGCCTCTTCTGATTCTTTCTCCTGCTCCCTCTTAAGAGAAGCTTCTTTGTCCCTTACTAAATGAGCTGACTCCTGCTTCCGTTGTTTCTTTTTAGTTATAGAGGTGACTGATACAGTGTCTGGTATAGCCATAGTGTCTGTTTGTTTGTTTTCCTTCTCTTCTCCCTGAGGGTGCTGCATAATGTCGAGCAGAGCTTGGTGGATGCTGGGCAGGGCCCAGCACAGTGCCGTAAGTTGTGCCTCTTGCTTTCTCTACATACCTACCCATATTCTCCCACATGCCGTGCCACTCACGACCATGCTCTTGCGGAGCCTGGGTTGTCTTCCTAAATTACTTGTTAACCTTAGACAAAACTGGAGCAATGTTTCTATGAAATACCAATAGAAGCATTTTAACTACCCAAGGATGTTCAAGATACTGAGAAGTTATTGTAATGAGAGAGAAGGTGCCACAGAAGAAGGTAGCGAAGGTGCCATTCTGTGTTTCCTCCACAAAAAGCCTCTCGGAGGAAGAAGTATAACTGTTAATTGTCTCCATGAGATGGTACTCAAAGTACAGTAATGGCTTCGGTACGGAGCCAAAATACCAGATTAAGCTCAAGGTTTTAATAGCAAATAACCAAGGCAAAACATCATTCATCACTACAGAGCACAGAAAACTACAAAAGCCAACACTGGTCTTTAACAGGTACAGCAGAAAAAGGAGCATGGCACAGATCAGATAAACTAATATGGAGAACAAATTACAGATTTTATTAGCCCCGTAGTGCTAGCCAGAACCTCCCCGTTGGAGCCTGAATTTTGCTGCCTGCAGTTGCTGGCATTTTCAAGATGAAGGCTGAACATGACTGTAAGATTGTTGCATCTGCAAAATTTTTAAAGAAACAGCAGGAGTCTCATCTCTTAAAAGTTAATTCTGCTATATTTAAAGCAAATGTGTGATGATGAGATTCCTGGAGCTATGCACTGATGAATTAATTACAAGATACTTAATTCACATTCTGGCCAGCTTGGGATATCCAGGCACACTTTATGTTTCCATTATATTCTCCTTAAAGAACTCCAAGATTGTGGTACAAAGGAGAGTAATACTAAAAATCCCATTGCATAAATTTTTTGTGACTTCACGTAGAGACTTTTCTACTCTTGTAGGCCAGCAGTCTGTCACTCATGAGCTGTGGATTTGGGTTTTTTTCATTCAGTTTTCAAAGGTGTGCTCGCTTAATAAAGTGGTTGTGTGAAGAGCCACATCTTAAAGCCCTGCTTTGTATTTTAAACCGTATTTTAACTGGATTTTAAATATGTGGTGTGAGTATGTTGCATGCAAACGTGCTGTAATCTGCAGCTATGGGTGCCTAGGTGTTTTATAAGTCTTCAGTATTCTTGGCTGGGAATTTTTGGTGTCCTTGTTTGCGAAGTACTTGAGGAAGCAAGGAATGTTATGGCTTGTTAAGAGACTAAATGTGGAGTAAGAAGTTCCTGTAAAATTCTGTTGTGGTTTTTTGTTTTTTGGGTTGGTTTTTTTGTTTGTTTTTTTAATAGTGTTCTGTTTCACTGCTTCCTTGTTGTACAGTCACGTTATCATCTTACATATATGATCTGTGGGCCAACCCTTGGATCTGGTGAAATGCAGATTTAGGAACGAGGATGTCTTTGGCGGAGGGAAATGAGTAACTGAGGAAGCTGCAGCTGAGAGTGAAGGGGAAGAGGACGCGAGCACCTAGGTTTCCTGACGTCTTGTGTGCTTTGCAGAACCCCATCTGCTATATTTATACCAAAGAGTTTCTACTGGCACGTTAAAACTGCTACCTTAAGGGCTGTGAACTGAGCCAATAAAAGCTCTCTCCCATCAGCAGGCTGTGCTTGTTGAAAGTTTTGCCTGTCGGCCCCGGGGTGCAAATGTTTCCTGCACCGACAGGACCGTGTAGTGTTGTCCTGGGCTTGGCTGGGTTTTATGGTCTCTGTTACTGCAGTGTTGGGGTGTCCCTGTTCTTCAGATATTCCCTCTCTCTGGTGTTCACCCAAGTCAGGGAAATCCTCTTCTTCTTTTCCAGGTATCCAATGCCAAGTAAACAAGTCTGGTCTCGCTGATACTCTGTTGTGGTCAATGGAGAGAGTTCATTTCCAAAGTGGTTCAGAACAGGTTGAGGAGGCTGAAGCCCAAAATTCTACAGTACTTCCCCATTACAGGAGAAGACCTTCCTCTTACATCATGAGAAACCAGTGGCAAAGTAGTCAGTCAAGGACACAGGTGTCCTGGCATCTGATGTTTGCCAGGAGACAGTCCTACTTCTGTTTCTGTAGCCCCTGGTGTGTGACAGTAACAGAAGAAGCCTTCACTGATTGTGAAAAGAGGTGTTTTTCTGTTTCTTAATAACAATAAAAATGACTTTTGTACTAAAAGATTTGTTAGTAGAAGGGTAGCGTTAATTATAGATAGAGTGGCATATTTACTGACTTGAGGTTCTGCTTTTTGGCAGATGCACAGATCAGCAACAGAACGTGGTTTTTTTTTTTTTTTCTAGTGCTGAGTGTTTTCCCCTAACAGATGTGCTGCATCTGCTGTTTTTCTGCAATGGGCTTAATGACGGCAAGGGTT
Organism: Tetrax tetrax; assembly: GCA_009806455.1. NCBI lineage: Eukaryota > Metazoa > Chordata > Aves > Otidiformes > Otididae > Tetrax > Tetrax tetrax. The sequence continues at coordinate 131,924 of WHYT01017409.1, read as the reverse complement.
AAGGGCTTTCTTGTTACTTCTGTGATTAAAAGGTGTCAGCCAGGGAAAGTGATATCCCAGTCATTGTCAAAAAAAAAAAAAACAAACCAAAACCAAAAAAAACCAACCAACCCAGAAAAAGAAAAAACAATGAATCTCTGCTAGTCATTTGAAAAGGAAAGGTATTCAGCCTTGGCCTGAAAGAAACCTATCTGCAGTTCCCTAGTATAGCACAATCAAATTATATCTGAACTGTGTGTATAACACAGGTTTCTACCCATATTTAGCCTTCTGTCCTCTTTACAGTTCACACATGCATACACACACATGCACACGCTCTCTTACTATTTGATTTGGAAGTGCTTTAAACTCAGATCAGTGTAACGGTGGTTTGCACTGGACCTAGGGGTTGATCAGCACTAGTGTATTAAATGCTTTTAGCTTTCTTTTGCTCATCCTGCGATTTCCCTGGAACAAACCAGTGGCCTGGACTCACCCAGCCTGCACTCTTGCATGGCTGTGCTTAGTGCTTCCTGGTGACTGGTTACCTCTCTGGGGAACCCAAGGTGTTGGCATGAAAGGATGAAACTGATGAGGAAGCTGGAGTGGGAAATCTCAGTCTGTGTTCTGCAAGTTAACTTTCGAAGTGCTGCAAAATACTGCACAAGTAGCAAGGGCAGGTATTCAAGAAGACTTCAGTTAAGAATCTGTGTCCATCTTGGCACACAAAGCCTGGAGACTTGACTTGAGACATACGCAGGTGAGCACAGAAGTGGTGAGCAGGTATTCCTGCATGGTGGATGTCGTTAGGGCTCCACGTAGCCAGCCTCTCAGACACATGTACTATCCAGTCAATGCAGACGAAGCTTTGCTAAAGATGTTTAAATTCACATCGGCTCTGGTGCTGTCTATGCTTGGTGTCACTGGCAGGATTCTCACCGTGTATGCAGGTCAGTAAGTCGTGAGGCCATAATGCCCCACTACCATTTCCCACTAGATTCCGGATATCAATTTAATACTTACCTTAGGAAAATACTATTATACTAACTGATATGTTCAGAGCAGGTGACTGTGATATGTTAGCTGAAGGGGTTATCTCCTATAGGCAGCGTAAGATTCACTTTGATCTGTGTTATTTCATGCATTGAAGCTACAACTTGATCTTCTTGGAGCTTTAAAAGAGCATCTCAGCGTGTGTAAAAACACACTTCATTTTTACTGGTGTAGGGGAGGACATAGAGGCAAAACCCCAAAACTAAAATGCACAAGCACAAAATACTCATGTTGATGAAAGAAAAAATTTGAAGTATTTTTGAACTGTCTGATTGTGAGGAATTCTTTGAAGTACATTGACTAACAAGGTGAATTTGACTTTTCGTAACTGTAAATTCAGCGAAGATACTGTGTAAATTTACATAAACTTAATTTTATGAAGGTGAAAATAACAAAAGCATCAAGTCCATTCTCTTTGACATCAGGCAAATATTTACAACCAGGCAAAAAAGAAGTGTCTTTGAAAGGTCTGCCAAGTGAATTGCTCCACAGAGAATGGAAATAGGCGTCTAGCTCATCTTTCATGATTCAAAAAGAAAGAAAAATATAATAGCTCACTTTTGTTTGTCTTCTAGTACTGATCCCTTCCTAAATGTACAGTAAACAGTCCTGTTGCTGTTACCTAAGCATGGATACGCATCTTAGAGCCTTCCGTAGCAGGACCGTGAAGGGATTCTGCACGTGGCTGCGAGCTGGCTGGGAAGGGGATGTGGCAGCTGCTGGCTGACTTCTTCCAGAACAAACAAGGGTTTTGTTGGCACGGAGGCCTGGCCGTACGCAGGCAGGGCAAGCAGGAGGGTGACCGCTGCCCACTCGAGGTGCTGCCTGCCAGAACCTTCCCACAGCCTGCGCTGACCGGCCCTCGCCAGAGCGGTTGCACAGAGGAGTCCTGGCAGCCCTGTCTGCTTTTTGCAACGTCCCGCTTACGGCTGTGAACAGGGTGCTGGTGACAATTTATCTGCTTGGTAGAAAAGGGGAAATAATTTTGTCTGGAGACTTATATGCAGGGAGAGTGCAGCCCAAAGGATTATTAGGAGCAGCAGCTTATTAGGATTGCAGTGGTATTTGTTACATTTATTAATTTGTAAAGTGCTATCAAGTTACTAATGGCATACTCTGTATCCCAGAAGAGTTCCACTTTTTTTCATCCTGTTACTGTTCACTGAGTTGTACTTGGTCACATCAGTGCTATAGCAGTAGTGCTGCAGGAGGACAAAACTGTACTGTGAAAGGCTGCCTGCATTAATAATTTTAATTATTGAAGATCAGTGTTGGTTTTTTTTTTTTTAATGTCCCTTACAAGTTCTAGGGGTTGTTTTTTTTTGTTAGTTTGTTTTGTCCTCTAAGTTTTTAATTTCAAATAATGTCATATAATAATGCAAAGGTGCTATAGAATAGGAAAAGGAGGAGGGAGATGAGTAGGATTGAGAAAGGACATAAAAGTGATGGTCTAGAGGACTTAGAGGTACCAAAGTCCTCTAGACTGTGGAAAGTAACTGTATCCAGCCTTCCCAGTATTTATATTATTGCTCGCTTCGGTTGTTAAAGTGTCTTTTTGTCATTGTTTCTGATGGGAAAATAGAGTTCCTATGGGAAATAATGGGGAGGAGAGGAATTACTTTGTCCTCCATTGTATTAAATCTGTTAGCTAATATCAATTTATTGTCTATCTGCGATATTAATTCCTTTTACAAATTTTGTCAAAATAGGGAAATACTGGAGTGGGACCTGCAGTAGCATCCTGAGGAGAGAGAAGGGGAAGCAGCGTGCAGAGCTGTGTGCTCCGCTTGGCAGCAGCTCACCCGCAGGCTGGCACAGGCATGCTGGGCGGCAAACTTGCGTTATCCCACTGCAGGCAAACCTGTGCTCCTCGCTCTATTCCTCCCCCCCCAAAATGGAATTTTCTTTTTTTTGGGGGGGAAGGACAGGGGGAAGAAAACAATTAAAAGCAGGGATTGCTTTCACAAGATGGCAGAAGCTACAAAACCCCTTGGGGAGGAGGACAGCAGGTCAAAGCAGTGGCATAGAAATGACACAGTAATCCATGAGGACCTGATCAGGCTAAAAAAAACTGTGGGGAAGAAGATACTCTTTTTCTTTCTCATGTGATCTGCCTGATCTGCTTCACAGCCTGTCTACGGCTTTACAAACAGCTGAGCCAGTGCAACAGAAAGAAACTGTGGTGGAGAAGGGAGATGTTGGCTGCTGCAGACGGGAGCCTTTTCACACTTCTTGCCTTGTCTCCAATGTGCTTGCTCATCATTTAGGCATGTAGCGAGTTGGGTGAGGAGATCAGTCCAGGTGAAAACATTTTTTTGTTCCCCTTTTTACTAGGCCAGGTTTTTTTTATTTGATCACGTTCCCTGGTGTGGATTATCTGGGTGGTCATGTAGTAATGGCAGTGAAAGAGGACGGAAAGACCAAGGACTACGACAGCATGGCAAGTGGGGGCAGGATCCTTTCAGCAGATGCTTTCATTCACATTTGGTTAAAATGGTCTTGTGTTATGTTTTCGCCTGTTTATAAACTGGCTTAGTTGACTTGAGTGTTGAAATAACAAATCCTTCCCTGATCCTGACCTGACCAGGGAGTCCTGTCTCTGGCTTTCCATCTATGCAGTGATGCAGTTCAGAAAGCAAATACAAAGGAAAAATAACTCTACCTCCACATAACACACCCTGCTACTGAGTTAACTCTTAGCCTAATCAGTTTCCTGTAAACGTTAAAGGGAAGCAGCTTGTTCTGACAACAGTGTTGGTTTATGGGTGGTTGTATGGTGGAGTTTGTGTATTTTGTTTGCTTTTTAAGAATTCAGCGGACTGTGATTATTTGAAGTAAGTAGAGAGCGTCCTTGGGACTGCTGACCTGTCAGCCTCACCTCTGTGCCTCGGAAGATCATGGAACAGATCATTCTAGAAGCTGTGGTGAGGCACATGGAGGACAGGGAGGTGATTCAAGACAGCCAGTGTGGCTTCACCAAGGGCAAGTCCTGCCTGCCCAACCTAGTGGCCTTCTATGATGGAGCGACTGCATCAGTGGACAAGGGAAGAGATATGGACTTCTCTAAGGCCTTTGACACGGTCCCCCACAACATCCTTCTCTCTAAACTGGAGAGATAGGGATTTGAAGGATGGACTGTTTGGTGGTTGGAATTGGTTGGATGGTCACATCCAGAGGGTAGTGGTCGATGGCTCGATGTCTGAGTGGAGACCAGTGATGAATGGCATTCCTCAGGGGTTGATATTCGGACTGGCCCTGTTTAAGATCTTTGTCAATGACATAGCGGGATCGAGTTCGCCCTCCGCAAGTTTGCATATGACACCAAGCTGAGTGGTGCAGTCAACGTGTCTGAGGGACAGGATGTCATCCAGAGGGACCTGGACAAGTTCAAGAAGTGGGCCCACGCAAACCTCATGAGGATCAGTAAGACCAAGTGCAAGGTCCTGCACCTGAGTTGGGCAATCCCCAGTATCAATACAGGCCAGGGGATGAAGGGATTGCGTGCAGTCCTGCTGAAAAAGACTTTGGGGGTTCTGGTGACTGAAAAGTTGAACATAAGTTGTCAATGTGTACACTCAGCCCAGGAGGCAAATCATATCCTGGGCTGCATCAGAAGTGTGGCCAGCAGGTTGAGGGAGCTGATTTTTCCCCTCTACTCCGTTCTGGTGAGACTCCACCTGGAGTACTGCATCCAGCTCTGGAAGCCCTCAGCACAGGAAAGACAACAGGACCTGTTGGAGCAAGTCCAGAGGAGGTCCACAAAGATGATCAGAGGGCTGGAGCACCTCTCCTGTGAAGAAAGACTGAGAGAGTTGGAGCTGTTCAGCCTGGAGAAGAGAAGGCTCAAGGGGGCCTACGGGAAAGATGGGGACAAACGTTTTAGCAGGGCCTGTAGTAATAGGCCAATAATAGTAATGGTTTCAAACTAAAAGAGTGTAGATTTAGGCTAGATATAAGGAAGAAATTTTTTACAGTGAGGGTGGTGAAACACTGGCACAGGTTCCCCAGAGAGGTGGTGGATGCCCCATCCCTGGAGGCGTTCAAAGCCAGGCTCTGAACGCCTGGCTCTGGATGGGGCTCTGAGCAACTTCATTGAAGGTGTTCCTGCTCCTTACAAGGGGGTTGGGCTAGATCACTTTTAAAGATCCCTTTCAACCCAAATAATTCTACGATTCCATGTTTCTATGCTGTTTAGATGATTTGGGGAATTTTAATGAAGCAGCAGATATGTGTGATCACCCAATATTGGAGAAAAAAGGCTCAGTAGTCACTGGTTGGTGAAATTTTTTCCGTTTCTTTTTGCTATGCAACTTCATCTATGTTTTGGGATATAAAAATGCGTTTTCTTTTAGCCAGCAATCTTCTAAAAACACTTGTGTGTGCACCCTATGTTTTTAACAATGTTCAGAGCATTGCAACATCACCAGACTAGACTGTTCCTTCTATTTTGGGACTCAAAGCAACAGAGCTGTTTTCAGTCAGTCCAAATGCTCGTGCTCACAGATGTAGAGAATAAAGTAGAACTGATACATCTGGGATCTTAACACCTTCCAGCTGGTGTTTTATGAGAGGGGAACCTGCATCTGTGTACTTGAGAGTGGATTACTGTTATCATATGACCATATCTGAAAGGGACAAAAGAAGGTTTAAAAATATTGAATGTCTTCTTGCTTCGCATGTCGTTCGTGGAAAATGCTCATGTTGATATCTAAATGAGAAGCAGTGTACACAAAGGACTCTTTGATTTCTTGGTTGAGAAGCTGAGTTGATGCTGTATGGGCTAATGCTGACAAAAAGGACCGATAAGGTCATCATACGTATGTGTAGTATTGCTGTCTTTATAGATTGTAAGACCAGGACATTTTGGGGTCCTCTCAAGCTTGATATTAAACAGAAAATGAAATACTAGTAGCTTTTTCGTTCCGTGCAGTCAGTGGTTTTGGAATCATGTTTTAAGAGCTCAAAGCTGTTCCAATCCAATGATTTTTTTTCTTTCTTTTTGTCTTTTTTTCATTAACCAGAAAAAGCCACTGTCCTCAATAATAAAAGAAGTCTGTGATGGGTAAGTCCTGCTATGTAGTATGTACTAGATACTTTTTGAGTTATTAAACTAATCAGGAGAGAACTTTTTCTGAAGAAAATATAGATAACCTACATGACCAGTCATTAGTTTCTTAAATCTTGTAGTTGTTTTACCTTCAGATTTTGAATTTGCAGGGTATTTTGGATTAATTACTTGCAAGATGAGGTTCCTAACAAAGCAGCTCCATCATGTGGGTGACCTTTGTTTAGACTGTCGCTGTTGTATGCGGAGATGCATTTTACTCACTTGCTTTATTCTTATGGTCCCTCCAGTTCATGAGTTAAGGAATTAAAGCACTGACTGTGGCTTTGGTTTTTGAGTACTAGGTCTAGCGGCTACTGTAAGCCGCTCTGGTTGATGTGACTGCTCAGGTTAAACTGAAATGCTCATCACAAGTCCTGCTATATGAAATAATAATTGGCTAAGAAAAATAGCTTGCTTTGGTTTTAATATGTTAATATTTGAGGAAAAAAATGCTGTTTTAAGTAAATTATATCACACAGGAGAAATTAGTTTATATTAATCAAATTGCTACTGAGTTAAAAAAGTGGTATTTCACATGTAATGTGATACAATTTAATACTATATGCAATGGGTATTGTATAAGATGGTATAAAATCCTAGTACTGTAATTTTTTTTTTTGTCTATTTAGTGATTTAGTGATCTTGCTTAGTGCAAGCAAAAATAATGCTTACTGGTTTTTATAGATCTGGAATGAGTATCAGATCATGATCAACTTATTTTTGGAGCACTGAAGTGTCACTGTAGCGACCAAGTAGCTTCTCTTCTCCCCCCACCCTTTTTATCTTTGCCTTGGGAGGAAAGTATTTGTTATGGAATTACTTTCTCGGTCATGGTCAAGGTCAGGGCTTTGTTTCAGATGGGCAAAGGGGGAAAATTAATTTATAGGATCTCTTTGTACTGAAGTTTTCCCTTTGTAAGCATACTTTTATCTTAAACTTTGGAACTCGTCATTGAAAGCTATGGAAAAGTGTGAGAAATACATGGGAATGACAGGCACTTGTTTGATCATAGTAAAATTATGTAAAGGGTACTTTTTGAGTTTTTAAGATTTCATTTTGTGATTAATTTATTTTTGTATTTCTAAGGTGGTCCCTTGCGAATCACGATCAATTTGCACTGCAGCACGCTGATAGTTCTAATTTCTACATCACAGAGAAGGTAGGTGTGTCATTCAACACAGTTCTTGCATTAGCCTATCAGGATGTTTGCCACAATAATTTATTTTAAATTAAAATATATAAAAATATAGAGTATTTTCCGTAATGTAATGCCAGTGAGAGGGTAGGTACTGGGAGAGCTGGTTTAATGAATTTACACCTATTTCTTGTTTGGAAGGGCGAATAAAAGTTTGAATGTGCCAAGGCCTTTGTGTCTGTTGAGTTTGAGACTTCAGCACTGAGCCCTTCAGCTCTGGTATTTGTGCCTGTTTAGTATTCTGCTGAGAAGTGGTGTACAGGAAATTGAAATATGTAGAACCTGAAGGGCTCTTTGAAGTCTGAGGAGACCTTCAGTGCATGTCACTTCTCTCTTTGGCTGATCAGGTAGAAATAAGTTTCAGTGACTGTAATATTTGCTACTCCTTCCTGCTTGCTCTCTTGTCCTTTTCCAGTTCTCTGTGGTACGTTGGCTTGTTTTTTTGGTCCCCAGATAGCGTGGCAGTAGGTGACTCATGAAGTGATGCAATGATTTCAGCACAGAGTAATGAAATGGCTATAGTTGTAATAAAAATGGAATGTCTAGTCTAAATAAATGGGACATGCTCATATGAATGAGACCAAGTACTACATTCATTCCTAGCATTACTGGTAGGATTGCTAAAATTACTGAAATTATTTAAAAAAAAAAAAAAAAAAAAATTTGTTTGGAAGAACATACACGTTGGTGCTGCAGAGGTGAAATTTCTAGGAAATGGCAAAAGGGCGCTCGTCAAAAGCTGTCGGAGTCTGCGTGCAGATTCCCTGCCCTCAGTGGATTTTGAGCTCAATAGACCTGAGCTTAGCTGCGTAGATGAAGATGCCCCTTGCTTACCTTGTTATCTATTTAGTGTGGTTTACTCTTAAGTGAAAAGGTTTTTTGGGGGTTTGTTTTGCATTTTACAGTTGTTTAGGATCTGGTAAACACAGCTGAGACATGAACCAACTTCTCTTGCTGCAATTCTTAATTGCAGAAATAAAGGGAACTTAGGCACAGTTAAGCATTTAGAAAGACTAAATTTAGCAAGACAGCTAAAGCAGTTGCTCATAGTGCAGCTTTTTTTTTTTCTTTTTTCCTTTTTTTTTTTTTTTTTTTTTTTTTTTTTTTTTTTTTTTTTTTTTTTTTTTTTTTTTCATTTTTTTATA
>WHYT01017409.1:98429-112421 GCA_009806455.1 Tetrax tetrax | reverse complement strand
TTTTTTTTTTTTTTTTTTTTTTTTTTTAACTAAACACCAGTCTGCAGAAAGCCTGCAATATGGTCTTCAGAACAAAATTAGCTCCTCTCCCTCAAAATGTTAGGGATTCCTCCAATTCCTTTGACAAATTAGGGTATCGGCCTGTGAAGAAACTATTGAACTGTGAACGAAGTTGTGAGTGTGCACTGTGCTTTGTACAGTCAGTCCCTGGTTAGTGTGTTCATTGTGGTAGGTAATGTATTCTCTTAACCTGGGCTGAGCAGAAATGAGCTTGTAGAAATTGGGGCAGGCTCCCCTACGCTCTTTGCCACAGGGGAAGACCATGCACATGCACATTGACCACAAAGTTGTGAGGACATTGTAAGCGGACACCAGAGCTTTTTCATCTACCCATAGCTTTAGTTTGATTGAACACTTTCTGTGAGCTTGACCAAAAGAAAATGTTTAATGCCGCCTCCTTCTGCCAGCTGGGTAAGGAGAATGACTTACGGCATGTTTGAACTTCACTTACCGCTAACAGCGATGCTTTTTTTTGCACTTTGAAGGAGAATACGAAAGTGGTGGCAGAGCTCAGCGGGTTGGTTCCAGTGGTTTAAGTCAGCATGTTCTTGTTATAGAAAATGGAGAGCCAGTGGGATAAATTTTAAATCCTGCAGATGTTTAATGACAGGTTTCAGCAAACTTACGAACTCCTCAACTATGTAGCACAATACCAGAGCCAGACAAGGACAGTATATTTCAAAGAAATATTTAGAAGTTGCCAGCGGAAGCTAAACTTTGAAAAATATGAAGTCATTCTCGAAAGGATTCAGATTTGTTAAATATCATGTGAATAGCCACTTATTTCTTGATGGTACTGTAGTATGCCCTGGTGGGGAAAATACTGGATAGATCTTAGCTCACATATGAAAGAGGAAAGCTTTGCATGCACACAGGGCAAAGTACTGTTGCTGTTTTAGTGTGACATTCTGCTCAATGCACATTTCATCTTTTTATGGGAATCTTAAATAAAACTTTTTGGATTTTTCTCTTTCAGAATCGTAATGAAATAAAAAATGGAGCCATCCTTCGATTAACAACGTCTCCAGTGAGTTACTGTTTGTTCTTCTCTCCCTTCAAAGTGAAGATTTGATTAGTAAATCATAGTGAACTGTTGCATGTATTTCTAAGCTTTAGCCTCACTGTATCACACAATCCTCCTGCAAAGGAGGATACAGTCACAAGATGACTGTATATGTTGTTCTATTTTTTTGAGTTGTGGGGGCAGGGGTGGTATCTTTGAGTGACATTTGGTGATAGGATTGGCACAACTGAGTGTTTTTTTGTCTCTCACTTCTCTCCTACTGGGAACAACTTTCATGACCAAGATACCTCTGCTTCCCTACTGGCATTGCAGCCTCACTCAAGTTGCTTGTTCTCTGCCCGAGAGCTCAGAGCCAAGAGAAAAGGCTGGGCGCTGAATCATGGGGAGCTCTGCTGGGCATCTCGGGTCAGAGCTTTCCTGCTCTTTGATTTTCTATTGAGTGAGTAGCAACTGTAATGCTGGGATTTTACTGGTTGTTTTGCTTTTTTTTCAACATCGCCTCTTTGCCAGCTTCTCAAAAAGCACAGCAGAGTTGTTGATTGCCTTGTAATGGCCTGTTTTCGTGCTGAGTTGAGCAGTACTGTTGCTACAGGCTGAAAGCCATTATTAGTCCCAGAAGATGTATGTCTAAGGCAGAAGCAATCCCATTTCCTTGCTGACAAATGTAGTGTGCCATCAAAATGGTTTACCTCTTCATGATGGTGTTCTAGCATCTGCAGATTCAAAGCATCCTATGGCCAAACTCTGCCACCCTGTACTGCAGCTCATTTGAACAGGCAAGACAGAGCTGGTTTGGCTTCTGTTGAACCTGTTAAGAGTGGAGTCAGTTACTACTATAAAAAGTGAAAACTTCTAGATAGGAGCCACACAAAGATTACAGATACATTTTTGGATGGATCACTTTTCAGCTAGTAGGACTGAGGCTCAAAGTAAAAAAAAAACAGAGAGGTATATGTTGTTAATAACTTCCCAGCTTCTCCAGGCATCACGTGCATTTCCACTCCTCTTTAGCCTGCTTAACCTGATGATGGCTTATATTGGGCTTAGGAGGTGACTGAATTTGTACGCAGATTTGTGTGTAAGTGGAAATTGAAGAAGCCAATATGGAAACATACACATGCCTCAAGTTTTTTAATAAGTGACTGCAGTATTAATCTACAAGGGTGTAACTTCTTAACAGAAAGCACTTCTAAGCAGCAGCCAGCTGGGCAAAGACAAGAAATTTCTACTATCCCTCATCATCTTTTTCGGTGGTTGTTATCATAGAATTATTTGGGTTGGAAGGGACCGTTAAAGGTCATCTAGTCCAACCTCCCTTGCAGTGAGCAGGGACACCTTCAACTAAATTAAGTTGGTCAGAGCCCCGTCCAGCCTGGCCTTGAACATCTCCAGGGATGGGGCATCCACCACCTCGCTGGGCAACCTGTTCCAGTGCTTCACCAGCCTCATTGTAAAAAAAAAAAAAAATAATTCTTCATTGTATCTAGTGTGAATCTGCCCTCTTTTACTTTAAAATCATTACCCCTTGTCCTATCATTACAGGCTCTGCTAAAAAGTTTGTCCCTGTCTTTCTTATGAGCCCCCCTTTAGGTACTGAAAGGCTGCAATAAGGTGTCCCTGCAACCTTCTTTTTGCCAGGCTGAACAACCCCAACTCTCTCAGCCTTTCTTCACAGGAGAGGTGCTCCAGCCCTCTGATCATCTTTGTGGTCCTCCTCTGGACTCGCTTCAACAGGTCCATGTCTTTCCTGGACTCCAGAGCTGGATGCAGTTCTCCAGATGGGCTCTCACCAGAATGGAGTAGAGGGACGGAATCACCTCCCTCAACCTGCTGGCCACGCTTCTGCTGCTGCAGCCCAGGATACGATTGGCCTTCTGGGCTGAGTGTACACTTTATCAGCTCATGTCCAACTTATCGTCCACCAGAACCCCCAAGTCTTTCTCGACAGAGCTGCCCTCAATCCCTTCATCCTTCAGCCTGTATTGATACTGGGGATTACCCCAACTCAGGTGCAGGACCTTGCACTTGGTCTTATTGAACCTCCTGAGGTTTGCATCGGCCCACTTCTCGAGCTTTTCCAGGTCCCTCTGGATGGCCTCCCGTCCCTCAGGCGTGTTGACTGCACCACTCAGCTTGGTGTAGTTTGCAAACTTGCCGAGGGTACACTCTATCCCACTGTCTATGTCACTGGCGAAGATCTTAAACAGTACTGGTCCCAGTATGTATCCTTGAGGGTCATCACTTGTCACTGACCTCCATCTGGACCTTGAGCTGTTGACGACTACCTTCTGGATGTGACCATCTAACCAATTCCTCATCCACCGAATAGTCCACCCATCGAATCCCCCTCTCTCCAGTTTAGAGAGAAGGATGTTGTGGGGGACCGTGTCAGAGGCCTTACAGAAGTCCAGGTAGATGACATTCGTAGCTCTTCCTGTAGCTCTTCTGTTATGTACAGAGCTTTACAGTCCTAAGAAGAAACAATAGTTTAAGACCATGGCTCTGTCAGAATCTGTATGACTCCAGAGTCTCTTGCCACATGTCACCAGAACAGCCTTGTAAATGGGGAAATCACTTGCTGGTGGAGTAAACGCCATTTGGTGGAACTTCCTCAGAAGCAGACAGCCTCCAGTACCAGCTCTTCCTATCCTTTGGGACTTCTTAAGAACAAATATCCACTCCACTTAAAAAGGGCTCTTCTACTGTCCAGACTTGGGATCTCATGGAATCAAAATAACATCTGTGGTTCATCAAGAACCAATGTGGTCCAAACGCACTGCATCATTCTTTTGGGTAACCACAGCATGGAGTGACAGCATGAGATGACTCATGGGACCCATCCCTGTCTCAAAATCCACAACCAGTTGCACCATGCAGAACTGAAGAGAGGCTGTGCTGTGACTGATGTGATGGAAATGGCTGACTGCTTGTCTTTGTTATGACTTGTGCAATTGGAAACATGACCTCCAAACACAAAAGACAAATTTTGGATTTCTAACGCTTTCTGCTAATACCTATGGGCAGGAAGATGGGGCTTTGCATAAGACTCTTCTGCTTCTGCTTGTTCTGTTTCTTTGGTGATTTGCCTTAGGGTCAGTCAACCGAGACAGGGGTCCTTAGGATACTGAGGTATTTTTCTGTTACCTGCCAAGTTACGGACCACTCTGGCACTGGCCTGCAGTTATGAGTAACTCAGCCATCCTGTTACAAGATAGAAGGCCAGTCTACTTTCTAGTCTTCAGTATTGGTATTTATCCCGGAACCAGTGCTTGTTTTCAAATTCCCTGATTTTTTAAAAGAAGTTTTTGTTAACTTTTTCCCAGAATCAAGGAGGTGGCTTGGAGGGAGGTTTCGAAGGATTGGATTGGTTTTTTTGTCAGATTAGAGAGTATTTGTATTCTTAAAGTAGACATAAAATGAAGTTCTGCATGTTCCTACCCTACAATAGTATCTTTGCTTTTAAGGTACTGTCAAAGTGATCATCATAGAGGTACCTAAAATAGATAGATTAAAGGCTTCCAAGCTGTGGTTTTTAGACTGGTGAGCCACACAACGCTTGTCTTTTACCCTGAAAATCTAACAGGCCGTCTGTTTCCATTTTTCCTCTGGTATTCTATATGAGAGCAACAGTAGTTGGAGGAGATAATGTGAAGAACAGACTGCATGATATACTGCTGCAAAATGGGAAAGATACTTTCCTAGCTGCTAGAGCTGGGTGGGAAATGTTTTTCTCGTCCTATTAAAATACTAAGATTCTGGAATTCCACCTCCCTTTTTTGTCTGTCCTACATCAGTATAAAGCTGAAATGATCTCCCCTTTCCCCCAGAAAAAGAAAATCATACCAAAAATGCTTTTTGAAGAGGTGAAGTAATTGGAAAAGAAGGAGATGAAGATTGAGATAAATTAAGAGGAGCCACATACACATTATGCAGTGTCTGGGATGCATCCATATAGCTCTAGAGAGACCTGAGCTGTCTACTTCCTGGCTATTGTGGGCAAAAAAAAATCTGTCCTGAAGTTCACAAGCCTTTTGAGGAAACTTTTTTTTCTTTGAAGAGTTGAGAGGAATCATTTTGGCCAGTTCTGAAGGCTGTGTGCACTTAAAATGCTTTTCCAGTTCTTGATTTTTCATGCAACTTATTACCATGACAGCCAGTAGCCTGAGTCGCATGCCATGAGTCATGGAAAATTGGGTGAGAAGGATGAGATAGGATCTTTTTGAGCTCTTGTTATCATTAGCCTCAAATTCTGTATTTCTCATGTACTCAGAGCAAGTATTATTAAAGATTAAAATGAGGGAGGGGAAAAAAAGAGAGTTTTACCTAAACGCAGTAAACCAGCATTTTTGGGTTGGCTTTTTAAAATTAGAGTTTGAAATCTTAACTCCTCAAGGCTAAACTTTCTCTCCTTTAGTCTCAGATTTAGATAATTTTGTGTATGTTCATAGGGATCTTTTTCTGAAAATCATCACGAATATTGCAAGGGCAAAACTGCAGCTGTGGTGTGCTGCTAAATCCATTCTAAATGCTTGCCTTCAGAGATTTACAACGTGTCTATTTTGAACTTCTTTGAGTTAAAACTTTACAAACGCTGGTCCTTAGGCCTAGTGGGAATTTGAACTGCCTCTTTGTTTCCGTAGGTCTATTTGCAAAGTTTGTACGATTCTCTGAAAGGCTGTTTTTTCTAAACAATGCTATTTTTTTCCTCTATAAACCACTCACCACACAGACACTCTGTTTCCTAGGTAACTTGAGTACAGATTGAATTTCTCTCATATTATCTTTGTTCCTATATCATCTTTCTTATTTATTTTTAACTTCTCCTATCATCTTTCTTAACAATTCTTTGTGCTGCTGTGTGTTTTTGCAGTTTTCTGTGACCTGTTTCCCCCTTTGTCCATTTACACTTCTGAAGGGACTCATCAAAAGTTTCTTACGCAACATTTCTTTGTATTTGAACATATGTGGCAGTTGAAATGCCAGATTGCTATTGTCTGGTTTGTGATACGCGTATTCCAAGGGAAAGTGGGTAGGTGTATAAATGAGCTGTAATTGCTCCTGAGTGTGAGACTGTTCGGAAAGGACAGTTGTGTCCTGCAATGCAGCAAGCAAGGTCCAGCATTTTAGTGTGTGCAACTAAATAATTCCTTGGATTAGATCCTGCAAATCATCATTCAAATGACTGATTTTGAAAGGTTACTAAAACACTGGGAAAATTTCACTGAAGGAACTGCCCTCTATTTATTTTTTTATTTTTGTTAATAATTTTCAATCAGAGCTGATTATTTGAGTACTCACTGTTCATTTGAAAGCAGCTTCTTGGTAAAACCATGAGCTATATGCTTTAAAAGTTGAGCCAATGAGTAGCCTTTTCTGATGTGGTATTTATGGTGCCTAATCATTTGCTTTTGTGCATGTTGGTTTTGGATCCCATGGTTGGAGACTGGTTGAGTTCTCAAACCTGCAGGTTGTTTGTAGGCAGCTGTGTTAGCATTTCTAGCATGAGCAATCATGTAAACAGGTGTGTTCTTTAATAGTCATCATAGTGTTTTCCCTGAGTGCTTTTACAGATGTGAGCAATGTTTTTTTTTTTTATTTACGTGTTCTACACAGACAAGGAAGAGTAGAAGTTTTTTTTTTTAACCTATTTCAACCTATGCATCTGAATCCTCAGTCCTTGAGTAAAAGTTTGAGGATCTGGTCTACAGTGTTTGATCTACAATTGCTTTAATACGTGCTCCACTGACTTAATGTTCTTGAAATCCGATAGATGCATAAATATTTGCAGGTCCAGCCTATGATTTTGATTATGTTTATCATTTAATGGTGAATTAGTTATTATTGAACCACATAGCAGGAGCACTGACCATGGAAGTCAATGAGCCACTTGTACTGTCAGTAGACAAATATAAAAGAGGAAGATTTGAGAAGTGGAACCGGTTGTTGCCTTTTTATATAGATAAAGATTTAATGTCATGTTTTCAGGTTTACCAAGGCATATTTTGAATAGTAAGCAAAAAGGATTGCATTAAATGCAACAAGAGGAAAAATTGCTTCTCAAACACTCTAAAGTAGCTACGGATTGCATAAACTTATTTTAGGCATATTTACATAATACATATGGCTACACATCTGTAATGCTTTTATCGTTGCTTTAGTACATGACTCCAGACATGACCGTTTCCCTGTTCCTCCGTTTCTGCCTCCTTAATTGTGTATAGTGATAGTGTAGGACTGCTTTGTGTGTTGCATTTGTCCAGAGCTTTAGATGTGGAAATAGTGCTTGAGTATGAAGACATTAACTATTAAGATTTTTTACATTTACTAATTAAAAGGCAATCTCCTTGCCTACCTGGCATCAGACACGAGTCAGCCTTGCTGGGTCTGTTGAATCTGGTGTGTGTATAATGGTGGTTATGTAACATATCTGCTTTCTGACCTATATGCAGCTGTAGGTGAGGTGGCAGCAACAAGCCAGGAGAAGGCAGGAGTTTAAAACACTATGGTGTTTCAACACTGAGTGATTTAAATTAAACTGCAAAAATGCACCTGTTTGGTTAGTACAAAACTGTATTTGGTAGTTACTGTATGTTCTTTTTCTAGCAGAAAGTTGAATAACATGACTAACTTACCTACAGGGAGGACCAAAATACTTGTATTTTATTTGCTTTTTGTAAAGGATAACGAAGAAAACTGATTACGTAATGGCAAATCAGTAGTTTAAATCAATGGTCCAAATGTCTTCTGTAGCACATTAGTGTTTGACTGTGATTGCATTTGGAATCTGTGTCCTCCCTCCTGCCTTTCCTCGCTGTATTTTGTACTCTATACAGAAATCCTGCGTAAGTCTGGGTAATAAATTGCTTTCAAAGTTTACACAAAGTATTCGGTGGCAAAGAAATGATAATTTGATCAGTGGAATGCCTCGTTAGGATGATCTTGGGATCCCTAACCTCCAAATGGCTATTTGAGTCTCTAAGCAAGTCCCATCCTGGATGTAGGTCATTAGTTTTCTTTTTAAGCCGACAATCTCATCAAGCTGCTCCTTCTAAGCACTGCTACTTCCTAAGGGCAACCTTTCTGGCTGTCCTTGGGGCAAGTCATTTAGGACTAGACATGCAGCTTATGCCTCTGGACAGCCTTTTGAAATGCTGGGGCTTCAGTAGCACAGATTTTGCAAGTTTCCTCTCTTCCCTCCTTTCTTAAACAGGAGAGCAGTTAAAACTCTCTTTCATTTACTTGAACAGCCATGTTTCTGTTAATTCCCTCATAACGGTTCTCAGTTGGGCAGGTTTTATATATTTATTTATTTTTACCTGAATGATATTTCAGTAAGAGCAGAGACACGGCAGCGAGCTCTGCTGCTGCTTTAATGAGCTGTGCTCTCTGTCCATCCGCTGATGGATTGTAAATCATTAAAATAGTTCCCTGGTAAGCATTCAGAGCATATTTCATCTGGGTTTCATTTTTTAATCCAGTCATAAGTGAGCTGTGCGTTCCATAAGCACGTATGAATGCTATGGCAACAAGAACTGGGAGGCTTGTGAGAACTGCATGGTATTCACTGAGGCAATATTCTCACCCATCAGGCACTTGTGATGACAACAGCCAACATTACTTTTGGCCATGTTTCCAGTGAGACACATACCAGCACTCTTGCTGGGACCAATATTTGTTTACCTCCTTAATCCAGATCTGCTCTGCAATTATCAGTTCTTTTCTCTTCTGATAGTAGAAGGAGCAAGGTTTATTGGATGTGGTGTCCTGCAAAACTTGTTTAATGTAAGAAAAGGACAACTGTGTAAAAACTTTGCTGATGGGGCATTAACATTGGCGTAATCAGAGCTTACAGTATTAATAAGTTCTCTTTTATGTGTTTAAAACAGGGCTGAAGCACTTTTCTGTCAGCGAGATGTTGCTTTATAGATGTTTGTGCACTGTAGAGAGGACCAAGCTGTCTCTGATCTAAGAATATATTTCGATTTTAGTGTGGTGAATTTCAAAGCTTTTGCTGTCTTCAGAGGGAAGAGGATTGACGTATCTCTGTCGATAGGTTGGTCCTGCTCATGTTGCTGTTCTGCAGTGTAGGTGAGCTGTTAATGCACGTTCCTGTCCGGTGTTCTCAGTTTTGGTGAGAAGTAGGGTTAGCTCTTTCCATGCCTGGTGTTGATGCATTTATAATGGAAGTCCAACTGGGATGGCAGCAGCAGTTCACAAGCCCCATGTGTTTATGTTGGGGCAGGAGACTCTCCTTGAGAGGAAGGGAGATCTTGACCATTAATAATCCGGTGTTAATGTGTAGGAAGATGAGGCACTGTTTACACAGCAGTTGTGTGATGTAAAGGAGTTTGGAAGAAGACATTCTCCTGCGTCTGTTTAGAAATTCTTTCTTGCTTACTACTGTGCTACACGGGCCATTACAGTCCATATCTGTTTGGCCACAGCTCTGCTGCCCAAATTCTGCCCACTCAGAGTTACTGGTTGAGCAGCTTAGGAGAGCTATTCAGTCACACTGAACCAGGTGTTTTGTTCATCTTTAATATTTGTTTCATTTTCACTGAGTCCAGATGCTTTCAGAGGACCTGCTTCCCATGGAAAATTGGAAGAGCTGTATTCTTCAGTAGGCAGATAGTGGGAGTAGTAACTTCCCAGAACCGTGGCAGGTGGAAGAAGGCATGTGCACAGACCTTAATGAGCTTAAGGTTAAATTTGAGCAACCGTTTCCAAAGTCAATGGAATGCAGTATTGAAGATTTTAGAAAGTGCTTCTTTTCTGAGGTGAGCAGGAACTCAAACGTTGCTTGTATTCTGAGAAAGAGTAATGTTTTGAGGATGCTTTGCATCTCTGAGTCTTCCAGAGTTGTTATAGTGGGGAGTCTAGAGTAGACACAGCTCAATGAAGGAGGTCATTTGGTGAGTTGGGAGCTGGCTGTTGAACTTCTAGTTCAGGTAGTAATAGTGGTTGCTCTGAATTTTTGTAGCTGATTATACAAGAGCACTTCAGCAACACTTCTTTCACCTGTTCTGACGAAGGGTAGAGGTTGGAGGAAGTATTCTCTGTTTATCCTGGAAGCTGGAAATTAGTGGGATCTATTTTTATTTCTTTCACATGCCTTGGCAAATGATTTAGCCTACCAGCTACTTAAATTTAAGAGAACATTATTTTAGTACCATTTGGACAGACATTGCTGTTACAGAGACACTGTATAAGCCATTGTTTCCGCAGTACAACTCAAGCCTATTGATAGAGTAGGCAGCTTAGGGTGGCAGAAGGACCTTTTGGATGACAGGATTCTGCCTTTTTGTAGATAGTGTAACTGCTATGGCTGCATCACCCAATGCTTAGGGCATAAAAGAGCTCAGGACTAAAGATACTGTTCATTTTCCATGCTTTCTTATCTGAAGATGTTAACCACAGTCACACTAACTAGAAGATATTTCCTCCCCATACATGCTCTTCACCTCATAGGTTCTGGGCAAAAGGTGATTGGAAACAGTGCATTAATTTTTCTTTGTAAAAATTGGAAGTAACAGACCTTACTGATCTTGGAGGATATTGGGACATTTAATTTATTGATGTTTGGGAAGTAAATTTATGTAGACAGGAAGCTGTATCTCTAACAACATAGTGGTGGTTTTTTTCCTGTGTTCCCTGTTTAAAAGCTCACTTGCACTAAAAATGTCTACTATCTCAGAATCTTGAACTGCAGAGATGACCATCTCTGTGAAGAGTATATTCATTACTTGAACAGAAAAGGAATTGTCTGTCAGCACAGCCTTTTCTTCTATTTTTCTTCTTCAGCTGAGAAAGAATAAGCATAATCTCAAAGAAAATATCTTTCAGCAGAATTTACCATTAATTTGGTTTTCTAATGGCACATAGCTTCTCATTCACCTTTCATTCGGTGCAGGTAAGAAGTGAATCTTAGGAAATGGAATTTTGCAAGTTTATGTATATAGTGAGGATGATTATTTTTCTAAGAATAGTGTTGGCTAGCTAGCTATTGACTGAAGCTTTTGGGTATTGTGTTCAGGTAAGTGAAAGCATCATATTGAAAATGTGAGATGGATTTTAATGTATTTGTATGGCTAAAGAGAGAGAGAATTTAATATGCATGGTTTAAATATCCCATTAGCTTTTTATCATCAGTGTTCATTTTGAATTTCACTGTCTCATCCTGTATTTGAAGCATTAAAAGGCAGAATAGCCTAATATATGTGGATATTGAACTTGCATAAAGATGAGTGATAATATCATAGTATTATGAGGGAAGTAATTATTCCTGTGCTCCTTTTAAGAGAGTATGTGAGTTTATGAATTGGTTGTGAACAAAAGGAAGAGGGGGAGGAAGGAACAGAAGGCCTGAAGTTGGTCTCTACTGATACAACCTGATTAGGACCGTACATGGTCTTTGTTGTTAAAGGTCATGGGAAGTGTGTAAACTGAGTAAGCGTTGACAGGAAGAAAAGTACTGCCATTATTATACTAGAGATTGTCTGCTGCAATTTGTTTTAAATTTAATTTCTGCTTTTGTTGCTGTGACACATGAGCTCTTCATTCCAAGGGCTGTCATCTGTAATGCTTACGTTTTGCCTGAGACAATGGAATATCTATCCATTGCTCAGCTTGTGATTCTGCAACCATCCAAATAATTATAGGTAATAATGGAATAATAGGTAAATAATATACTTTCACAAAAGTAAATCGTATGTGAGTTACTTAACAATTTCTGAGCATGCAAGTGTTAAGTATCATTAATATTTAACGTGGCCATTGTTCCTCCTTGCGCTACTAACATTTTATTCATTATTGCCATTGTAACAAAAGCTTTTTTTTGTCATTTTTGTTTTGAATGTTTTGTTTCTCTCTTAGGCTCAAAATGCACTGCAGCTCCATGAGAGGATCCAATCTTCTAGTATGGATGCGAAGTTAGAAGCCCTGAAAGACTTAGCCAACTACTCACGGGATGTTACATTTGCCCAAGAATTTATAAACCTAGATGGCATTTCCCTCCTAACACAAATGGTTGAAAGCGGCACAGAGTAAGTATTCTGCTTAAACTCTGATGTTATTCCCAAATGGAGTGCTTTTGTGCTCACTCTCTGAGTGCCTGACGTATCTCTGTGTGCAGCTTCTAAGATTATATAAAATAAAATGTCTGAAGAGTTCTGAGCTGCTAGGATAGTATATCCATTATCAATGAGAATGTGTTTTAATTTCCCCTAATGATGGGCTGGTAGGGTTTGGGGGTGAGCGAAGTAGGAAGTCACAGGTACCCTCTGTGCTATAAAGTTTTGGGGAGAGTATGGTCCTAGTTTCTTCTCTACCCATTGCAATTTAGATAAATCATTGATAGTATATTTTAAGGCTGATGTTTAAGTTATGTCATCTGAAAACTGTGTTTTAAATTTATGTTACTGAGAACATGTGGAGCAAAAGCCGATGCTTAATTTATTTCCATTTTATTGTTTTAATTCTGTCTGGGTTTTTTCAAATGTCAATGGCTTTTCGTCATGAAATTTAAAGCTAATCTCTGAAAATAAATTTATTCTTTACCAGAACATCTTACCAATTTTCACTATTGGGGAAATGCAGGAATATAGTCCTGAATAAGTGTCTATTGGCTTAATGTGAAGGGAACTACAGAAAAATATCAACTGGATTGCTGCACTATTAAATTATGTTCTAGCTGTTACTATTTCAAGTAGGCTTTTGCTTTCAAGTAAGAGTTTTAGTGCTTTGCAGTCAGTGTCAACCTCTACCACACGTGAATAAATCAACAATACCCAAATCCTTTCCCGAGAGAAAGAAAATGCTCTGGAAGCAGCTTTCTTATTCATTGGAGGTGTTCAGTCTTGTGGACCAGACTTTAGAAGTAAATTGCTGAAATCAATCCAAATCCCCTCACAAATGTGCGTGGGGAGTAGTGTAGTGTAGAGAGTAAAGCACAAGTGGTAAGCGGGCTTTAAAATGAAACATAAATTGTCTCCGATGGTCCCACATAACATATACTGGGGATTTTCCACAGAAAAATTAAGTATTTTTTAGAATCCAGTAGTTCTTACATTGGGAAATGTATAAGCATGCTCTCACTGATCCCTACCTGTTATGTGGTCAAAGTTTTATCGGACTTTGAATCTCTATTACCTAACTGCAGTTATATACTGGATTTCCAGTAGCTCATGGTTTCATCTTCAGTGTTTTGGGATTATGGCCTTTATTTTTTGCAGTGATGTGGTTTGTGGCACATATTATGCCACTTAAAAAAAAAAATTTAAAAATGCTTCTAGCTATCAAATTTGTCAGTTTGTCTTATATTCATATAATAATTGTTGTTTAGGGGCCAAATTAAATTTAAAACCAAAGACAGGTTTAGGTTGATGTCCAAACATGGTGTTCAGTTACTGTACTAATTAAAAATATACTGAATGTGCAGGCTCATGTGTGTCTATGAAGATCAGAATATAAGCAAATTAAAAGTCACTGCCGCTGTAGGTTATTTTCTCATGAATTTATTTAGTGGAATAATTTACTGCACTGTGGAAGGTATTTAAACTAAAGCTCTTTATTTTCAATTGAAACAGACAGGGAACATTCACATTTTACAGGCATTTCATTTAGCTTCATCAAGGTTAAAGCAAGTGCCCTCCTCACCCTTAGGTGTGTCTGTACTACTGTTTTGTAGCTGCGGGATGGGCCAAGCTGTAGCGGACTGATCTGGATTAAAAATAACTATTTGGGAGGGGAATGACTTAAGCCAGCACGACTGTTGAAAGAACTGCTCAGCAAATTACACCCTTGTAGTAATTCCTGGCTGAGGGTATAAGTTTTCAAACCACACAGCAGGCCTGTAGACTGGACATATGAGCAGAGTCTATAGCGGTTTTTTGGTTTTGGTTTTTTTTTTT
>WHYT01017409.1:84552-98409 GCA_009806455.1 Tetrax tetrax | reverse complement strand
TTCTGCAGTTTCTGAGGGGATCTGCAGATCAGGTTTTTCCAAGTCTGGTTTTGCAGAGGGAGTTGTAAAGCATGGACATCTGTGCTACACTGTGGGTTCCCTTCTGCTTTTAGACTCTGCATCACTGGCTGATAACTGCATATTTAAGAGAACTTGAGATTTAATAAAAGGAACAAGTCCTGATATATACAGATGCAGCACCCTAAGCCTGCCATGGTGCTGCTGCTTTCCTTTCTTGTCCGACTTCAAGCTGTTGATCCTGTCCTCCCAGTTCAGGACCTGTCCCTCATTGCTATCTCAGCACACCGAGCCAATGGACAAACTACTTCCTCAGAAGAAGCGGGTTTTTTTTTTTTGTTTTGGTTTGTTTTTTTACTTTATTGTTACAACAAAACAGCTTTCTAAAATGGCCTGTGAGCAAACAAGGTGTGTGTGGGAGGTCAAGAAGGGTACTACATGAAGGCAAGAGTGGGACAAGGACAGCCAGCCATTTTGGTGTCCTAGGCTGTCAAGGAAAAGCAACTGGAGTCAGGCAGCTGCCCTCTTATGTTCTCACTATGTCTGTTTTTGCTTGAATCCTCTGCAGTACTGTTAATAAGAGGTCCCACAAGCTGCTCACTGAACAGGCAAAGCAAGCTGAAGGCCTCCCTGCCATTAGCTCCCACCCTGGGCTGTGCACCCACCCGCAGCAGTGTGGCCTTGTGGGCTCTGCTGCTGATCAGGTCGCCAAAATGCTTCAACCCAAAAAGCACTTTTCCCTCCTTTTTCCCTGTCCCACTACCAGCCACTTTCTTTCCCCCAATGGTATTTTTGACTATGATCATTTCAGTGTCCATAGGTTGCCCTATCCAAATGATTATATTAATGCTACAAAGGGGAGGCAGTATTAGAGGAGGAATGAGCAGCTGGAAATCTCAAGAAAGGCCACAACTTTCTTTGATGGCCCAGTTTTGGAAGGCAATATATTTTGTAACAATGCCTTTACAGTGTATCTTCACTATGGAGTTATCTTACCCACCTTTGAGTTACTGTTGTTGAGCCAGCCTTGCTTGAATGAGGCTATGACTTGGCCATACAGCTGAGAGACCCTTGGGCTTAGTGATCCTAAGAGATGGTCCAGCTCCCTGCCCTTTTCTCCCATTCTTTCTCTGTTAACCCCTGCTCTACAACCCAGTCCTGCTCCTGTTCTGGTGTCTGCATGCTTCACAAAGCCAATCCAGCTTGTTAACTTGGTTGCAAATTACCCACTTCTGTTTTGCAGAGTTAGTTTTCTGCTGAGTTTGGGACTTGAAGAAGCAAGAGAGGAAGTGGGCATGAGTAGATGCAGAAAAGGCCCTTTTTTTTTGGCAGCAAACATTGGCATAGGTGCGTCGTTGAGCCACAGCCCTAGAGCAGGCATGTGAAACAGCATGAACGCAGCTGTCTGCTGTGGTATCGCAACCCGGAGACTGGCGCTAAGACTCTGAGGGGATGTGATGTACCCCATGGGGTGGCCGCTCTGCGAGGAGCCCCTGTGTGTGCTTTCCTAGCTGCCCATGGGTTAGTGCAGCTGAGGACAGCCCTGCATCAGTCAGCCCAGGCTGAGTGGTGCCTCTGTTCGTGGTGTGGTGCAGCTGTGCTAGAAATCAATGATTTTTGTTAATTCAAGCTTTATTCTCTATTTTCCTCAAAGGGGCAGACAGTGTTCATTAAAAGTACCGTCATGCTCAGTGTAAGGTTGCTCTGAGGTTTCCCTTGCACGTGGAACTCATGTTAGGGGCAGCTCTTACGTTATAATTTGAACGTGTAATTAAGTTTTAGTGGGCAACCTCTGGAAAGCAAGACTCCAGCTTTTTATGTAACTTTAACCGAGGAAGAGGCCTATGCTTTATTTATAGTTGGCTTTATTTATTGTGCTACTTACTCATTATTTCAGTGAAGCTGATGACTATAAAAGTACAGTGGCCAGAGTAAGGGAATGTAAATCCCAGGGTTTCTAGTTACCTCTGCTTAATTTTGTTGGTGATGAAAAGAAGTAGTAATATAAAAAGTTGACAAGAACTAACAGCGTTTCCTAGTTAATTTTCCATATGTTATGTTCCTGAATATTGAAGAAAATTAGAATGCATTAGAGAATAGCCTTTCCAGTTTCTAACTGTTAATATAGCTTGAAAAATAACAAATTGAGAGAAGTTTTTTTAAATTTTGTTTTCAAGTGTGGTTTTAATACTATGTCTAGTTACTGTAATTTGGGCCAGATCTCCTTGAGCGCCTGCTCCTTATAGCAAATCAACTGTAAAGGCATGGTGTCTGCTGGGACAAAGCCATAGGGGTTGGTGGTAGGCAGATTGTAGGGTGCATGGGGCCCTACAGAATCTAAGAGTGCGTCTTGTCAATATGAATACATCAGCAGAGATGCAACATGTCTTAGAAACTGTCTACATGTATCTCAGTCCTGTTGATTGAGATGGCTCATCTTTGTTTTTCCTTCAGGCTCATTCTTGCTTCCAGAGCGTGGTATAATTGTTTTACTAACTGAAGAAAAAATAAAAAAGGAGGGGTGGGGGAGCGGGGAGAGAAAGCTAGATTTATTTATGTTGGTTTTATGGTTGGGTATACAGACAAGGTAAAAGGGAACTGTAACAGTGTGCTGCTTCTGCTTTGCCCTCCAGAGTGCAGTGCTCTAAAATGAGGCAGAAGAGGAGCAATGCTAGAAGGTCCTACTTACCATAATGACTGTCTAACAGTGTGTTCAAGAACCAAACTGGAAGAAACTATCGTGTCTCCTTGCTGCCCCATCTGAGATAATGTAGTTCACTCGTTCGGAGCTATATTCCATAGTCTAGCCTAGAATTAATATTTCAGAAAATCGTGACTGTATGGGCAGTCTTTCTGATGTAGCAGAAGACTGGTAAAGATGTGATTTTTGGTTTTTGTTTCCTTGATGTATCAGAAGAGTCGTGTGACTGGGACAGACTCTGAGTCTTCCTTAAAAGGAAAAAAAACCCCTCATAGTCCCTTATAAAGCAAGAAAGGGAAAATGTAAGTCACAAGCCATAAATATTGAAAGACCAAAGAGTTAATAAAAGGAATCTAGAGTTATTTTTGTCAGTATCAGTAATAATAATAATAATATAATGACTGGGAGGAAAAGGAGGAAGGCCTACACAGAATTTTCAGTATTATTTTTTTTTAATTGGCATTACGATAGTCTCTGTCACTTGACATTTGGCTGAAATAACACACAGTTTTTTTTTTTCCAAAAAACTGAAACTATGCTAAGTCTAGCTGTCTTGACAGTAACCAGAATTGTTTCTGCTGCTGTTGAGAAGGTCAGCTTTGTCGATGTGGCTGTGCTGAGCTGCTTTATTGTAGTGCAGCTGTGGCGCAGGAGCATGCTAGTCGATGCTGCTCAGACATGGTTGCAGGTAGCCTGGTTTTAATTTAAGGAAGTTGTAATTGCTTAGTGCACAGATTGGAGAGAAAAGCTTGCTTTGAATTGGGATGGTTGTTAAATTTTGTCATCTTCCTGTTGTGAATAATAAATGCAGCTAGATCAGATTCATATAAGCTTCCAAATTGATGTGCATTTGTATGTTTTTTTTTACTCTCAATTAAGAGGAGTCTTCTATTGAACGCATGCAGTTGCAGAGTTGGCTTCTGTACAGCTGGAAGTCTCTGAGACAGAACTTGTGAATGCTTTAAGGACAAATGGTGTTGTTCAGTGAAATTCTAGCTCTTCGCTTGTCTTACAGAGATAATGCTGTATACTAGCCCAGTGGAAAACTGAAGACAGATTGGTTTGGAGTTATTCTGACTTCAGCACACTTTTTGGGACAGTTGCTCGCATACCTGCTAATGTTTTTTTCCATCCCGGTCTGATGAGTATTTCAGTAGTGCTGTCAAAACACTTAAGGAGCCCTTGCTCGCAGCCATTTGTTCCTATCCTGCTTCATCTGAAGAATTATGCCAGTACTGTTTGTAGCAAACTGGGCTGGAAAATTGATGTAGGTTATTAAAAGTGGCAATAAAGGCTGCTTTTAATACAATATTCCTTAACCCAGTTCAGTTCCCTGATGGAGCTCGTGTGTTGCTCCAGAAAACAGTTGTACAAGCACAACTCACTGGGCAAATGGAAAATGAATTTTCAGAAGATAGGAACAATGCTAAGCTAGTAGGTCTTTGCCACTAAATGGAGTTCCACCCTTCCTGGCTACTGGCTTTGTAGTATCTGCTCCTTCTCTTGATCATCAGCTCCAGTGCTCATCTGACTCCTCAGTGAGCCAATTCAGTTTGCTAATCCAGCAGAAAATAAGCCATCTGATGGAGGGAGGAAAATAATTTGTATTTTTGACAGCACTGAGCTGTTAGACAGACTCAGCCATTCCTGTTAAGCTTCACCTGGAAGCATGGCTTACTTAATCTGACATTGCTGCCAAAATCAATTTTTGTCCAACAGGGGCTTTATGCAATCTTCATTTCTTAGTGCTTCTGTAATGTCGGGAGAGAGTGACTATTGTCTATGAGGCAAAAATCCAAACCAGTATATAAAATCAGATTATCTCCTTATACCACTGTAGAGAGGGTAACAGCAGGAGAATGATAAAGGGCTGCAGCCCCATCTTTCCGTGCAGTTCCAATAAAGGAAGAAAGTGGAGTAGGTTTTCTTTGTGGATGGCTTTTTTTGGATGTTTTATTTTTCTCCTGCTTGCTCTCGTTTGGGTTTGTTTCCCCATTAGTCTTCAGGCTTGGATTCCACCCTCAATCTCAGGAGACACAGGAGCACAATTTCTTGTAGAGTCTTCTGATCAATACATAGTGCACACTGTGCATTTTAGATAAAAGCCTCAGCTGAAGACTGAACCATCAAAGATCACATCTTGGGAGAGAAGTCGAGAGTTGCTGCTCCTTGCACTCCCCCCATCCTAAATGCCTATTTTCCGGGGTTGTTTTTCTTTCTTTGCCTGTGTTTAAGAATATTAGCATTTAAATGACCCCTGCTAAGTGGTGATATCAACAGCTTGTTGACAGGAATAGGGAAGAGGAGAGGAGACAGTTTCACTGGTGTTTGTTTGGCAGCCACTTCTGTAGTGTGATAAAAAGACTAATTCCAGCAGTGGATTTGTTTCCAAATGTTCTTCAGAGTACCAAGCTGGACAAAACTATTTTTAATTTTTTTTTTTTTTACTTCAGACAAAAGAGTGGTAATTGAGGAACCAGCAAAAATAAGGAGAGCTTCAAATCTCCACTTCTGCAATTTTCCAGGATGTTTCTGTCTGCGGGATGGCAGCGGTGGCCACGGGATGTTGTGGTGGCTGTAAGGAGCGAGAGCGCTGCTGCATGAGTTAATACTATTTTTGCAGATTTCATCCAAATTAATTTATTTCAACCTCCTGGCAAGGGTTTTGCCCAGACTTCATTTATATGTGATAGCCATACCTGACACAGACAGAAGCCAGAAATATGTACTCCTGTGTATTTGTCTTGTTATATTTCTGAACACTGTGTATTATCCAGGATATGGGCTATCATTCTGTGTGTCTGAAAAGCAGGTCATTCATCCATCATCTCATCGTTTTTTCTGTATAGGAGGAAGTTTCGGTGAACATCTTCCACCTTTGCTCATAGTGGCCCTCTCTGGGGCCATACTGCATGAAAAGCTGTCATCCTCAGTGATATTTTGATCGTACTCTGCATGTCTTTAAACAACGTGAGCTCTGACACATTGGTTGCGGTGATGCAGATGCTTTACCTCGTGGCATCACTAACTCTAGTGGGCCCACACTGGCTTCCACAGTGGGATGTGTTAATACATCTCCCCAGTGCAGCTGAGCCCTTACTGTGCACTGTGTGTAACCCTAGCTGGGGTTTAGATTTGGGATATGTTTGGTCATTGTGCAGCAGTTTTTGCACATGAACAGTGTTCTGGTTTTATTTAGTGAGGGGCGAGCTATGGTGGTAACTTCTATAAGAAGTTGCTAGAAGTCGCTCCCCTTTGTTCAGTGGACTCAACCGGGCCTAGGGCGGACCCACTGCTGGCCAAGGCTGAGCCGATTGGGAGCAGAATGTCCCGTGATAGCGCCTCTGCGATAACGTATTTAAGAAGGGGAAAACGGGGGGGGGGCAGGGGGGAAGGAGAGAAGATGTGAAGTTGAGCAGGGGCAGAGGTGCAGAGGGGGAGGTTGCAGGCCTCACCTGCTGGCCTCCCGCCGGGCAGCCGACTGGGCCCAACTCAGCCCAGCCCGGCTGCAAGAAGTGGAGAGGAGATGAGATATGAAAAGATCCTAAGAGGCGTCTGCCTGCCTGTTGTGAAGAATTTTCCTTGTGAGAGGAATGGCTGCAGATGCCAAGGTCAGTGAAGAAGGAGGGGGAGGAATAATGCAGCTCCTGGCCAAGATTCCTCTGCAGCCTGTGGTGACGACCATGGTGGAGCAGGTTGTCCCCCTGCAGCCCATGGAGGTCTACGGGGGAGCAGAGATCCACCTGAAGCCCACGGAGGACCCCAGGTCGGGGCAGGTGGATGCCTGAAGGTGGCTGTGGCCCGTGGAGGACCCGCTGGGGCAGCACCCTGTGTAATAGATGACCCACGCCAGAGCCATTTCACGGAGGACTGTGGCCTGTGGGTGGGACGCCATGGTGGAGCAGGGGAAGAATGTGAGGAGTTCTTCCCCTGCCGATAAAGCAGCAGCAGGAAACAATATGTGACGGACTGACCGCAACCCCCATTCCCTCTTTCCCCCTGTGCCGCACAGGTGGGGAAGGTAGTAGAGGTAATGTTAAGCCCAGGAAGAAGAAGGGGTGGGGGGAGGTTATCTTGTTCTCTATCTCGTTATCCTGCTGGTTTTAGTAATAAATGAATAGTTTTCCCCAGGTCGAGTTTTGCCCGTAACGGTAACTTTAAGGATTTGTCCCTGTCCTTATCTCAAACCTCGAGCCTTTTTTTTTCCTTATATTATAGAATCATAGAATCATAGAATGGTTAGAGTTGGAAGGGACCTTCAAAGGTCATCTAGTCAACCCCCCTGTAAGGAGCAGGGACATACCTGACTAGATCAGGTTGCTCAGAGCCTCATCCAACCTGGCCTTGAATGTTTCCAGGGATGGGTCATCCACCACCTCTCTGGGCAACCTGTTCCAGTGTTCTAGAACTCTCATTGTAAAAAATTTTTTTCCTAATATCCAATCTAAAACTACCTCCTTCTATTTTAAACCCATTACCCCTTGTCCTATCACAACAGGCCCTACTGAACAGCCTCTCCCCATCTTTCCTGTAGGCCCCCTTGAGGTACTGGAAGACCACTATCAGGTCTCCCCTGAGCCTCCTCTTCTCCAGGCTGAACAGCCCCAACTCTCAGCCTGTCCTCATAGGAGAGGTGCTCCAGCCCTCTGATCATCTTCGTGGCCCTCCTCTGGACCTTCTCCAACACGTCCACACCATTTTTATATTGGGGGCTCCAGAACTGGACGCAGTACTCCAGGTGGGGTCTCACCAGGGCAGAGTAGAGGGGCAGAATCACCTCCCTCGACCTGCTGGCCACACTTCTCTTGATGCAGCCCAGGATGCAGTTGACCTTCTGAGCCGCAAGGGCGCATTGCTGGCTCATGTTGAGCTTCTCGTCCACCAGCACTCCCAAGTCCTTCTCCTCAGGGCTGCTCTCGATCCATTCTCTACCCAGCCTGTATTTGTGCCTGGGATTGCCACAACCCAGGTGCAGGACCTTGCACTTGGCCTGGCTGTACTTCATTAAGTTGGCATGGGCCCATCTCTCCAGCCTGTCCAGGTCCCTCTGGATGGCATCCCTCCCTTCCAGCGTGTCGACAGCACCACACAGCTTGGTGTCATCGGCAAACTTGCTCTCTCCCTGTTCTCTTGGAGGGTGGGGGGAGTGAGAGAGAGACTGTGTAGTCTGGTCCTGATCAGGGCTGAACTATGACAAACAGTTAGGAGTTGATCCAGTCGGGTCCTTGCTAAGCTGGTCTCTGCTTGGAGCTGCCTATGACATAACCTGTGGTATTTGAGCAGGTATTCAGTCTGTATGGCTTGGGGAAGTCCAAAGGGAACTACTGCTCCTTGGGATTCAGCTGGAAATATATCACAGGCCTGTTCGGCCTGTTTGAGGCCAAACAGGGAACATATTATGGTAGTGGAATGTCTAAACTGGTAACTTGTCATTAATGTTTGTTTTGCATTATGATGGCATTTGTTTTGAGATTTTTCCCTGTACAAAAATTGCTGTCTGTTTTTGTCTTTCACCACTGTAGTATCTGAACCTTTCACAAACACTGTTTAATTTACCCTTGTAATGTTTGTCTTTTGGCTGTGGTTTTGTTCCCATCTGGGCAAGTGCAATTGAGGGATGGTTTCTAAAAAAAAAAGATAAATATACGTATTGAGCTAATTACAGTGTCTAGATCAGTAAGGCTTTCAGCATTTTTGACCATACCTGTGGTAACTTGCCCAGGAAGTGTTTTACAGAACTATCTGGTTGCTACCACAGAGTTAGCCATCCAGAAGAAGCAACAGTTGTGTATATGTGTAGAAAGAAGAAAGTTGATAGAGGTGGCAGACCGTACTTGTTTGTTTCCAGGTTGACTTGCTGGAGGAGTTAGCTTGACTGCTCATTCAGTGGTAACTTCAGCGTGATCCGTGGGTGAATACGAGAGGAACTCGTGCTTCTGTATTAGGTTTTTGGTTTGATGATGGGGTGAAAATAGCATGTACTCCTTTAGATAACAGCCTCCACCTATTCAGTGATAAAAGTCTGTCTATCATCGTCCTGTACAATGTTGCGTCAATGTTTGATGTCTTAGATTGGTTGCTGCTCTTATCACACTTTCTAAAGCAAGAGAGATTAATGGAAATTGTTTGGTCTAACACAATGGTTATATTCCCTCTCAAGTAAAAATCTGCTGTCTTTGTATTACTTCACCGGAAAAGTCCTATAGGATTCAATTATTGCTCCAAATTATTGTAAATTTATATTTTCTTTTACATTGCATGTCTTCTGACCTCAAGGTAACTAATTGCTAGTTAACTCAAGATGGGTAATAGTTCTGTAAATGCTGAAAGAGTTCTGTCTAAATGTTTTATTCTAGGACTCAGATGCTTGTTCTTTAGTTCCTGGGTTCAGTCATGGAGAAAAGGCACCGAATTATAGCCTGTTGTGAAAAATCTCTGGCAAAACTGAGTCTGCCCTTTGAAGTGCTTCTACTTTGCAAACACCACTCTGGTTTCTCTTTGATGTCAGACAGACACAACACCAATTCCAGGTTTACTTGCTACTTAGCAAAAGCCAGCACCTGGATGAAAAGCAGCTATTTTAAAAACTGGACTCAAAAGGATGCTGTGAAATTTTGCTGGCATGTGCTGCATAAAGTTGCTTGGATCCACACACGTTTGGGAGATGGCAAAACTCATTTGTGGTGGTGGTGGTTCTTGTTTAGGTTTAGCAGTCTCCTGCAGCAAGGAAGCACAGGAATAACATTCTGCTGAAGTTGGGATCTCCTACTGTGGGGAACACTTTGAATTTGTCTGCTTTTAAAAGCATGTTGAGGGTAACTTTCTCTCCTTTTTAAGGCTGTCTGACCATCAGGATGCTTTTTGTTTGTTTGTTACTACTAGCTACACAGATAGCATAAAAAACCCAAAGCTATGAAATCCAGGAACAAAATCTTGTCACTTTTCTAATTTGAGCTAGGCTGTAGCCCAGTCTGTGCTTGGACACATGGTAAACTGTGCCATTGTTATCTTCAGGCGTGAGTACTGCAGCTCACAGCTAGCAATGAATGATTTCAAACCACTGTTCCTGTGATGTATTCTGTGCTTTCTTCCCTGATGGTTACACAAGCCAGCCCAAAATCTGCCTTCCCCTGAGACAGATCCTTCTTGAAAAGAGTCTATACATAGACTCATGTGGTCTCTGTAGAAAGCACAATAATAATTATGCATAAACAGAATGGAGAATGCAAGGTGGGAGGAGTTGCTGTTGTACCATAAGGAAAAAAAAATATAATATCTAGCCAGAAAATATAATATCTCCCAGGTTCTGGGAGAGAGTTGAATTGGCAGTTGGAGAACTTGGAGTCCTAGAGCTGTTGTGGGCAGAACGGCATGGCAGCAAGTGCAGTGGATAAGATGTAGGAGAAGGGAACAGGGAGGAAGGAGGGATCTTTTTGAACAGTAGTCTGCCTGGTGTGGGAGCTGCAGCCAACCATCTGAAATAAAACTGTGGAATACACTTGGGAGACACAAGAAGGACTTAAATAGGAGATGGATATATATATATATTTTTTTAAGTGATGTTATAAAATAGTCACTTATCTTGGATGCCATTTTTACCATTGATAGTCTCTTTCTTCAGCTTGCTTGGTAGCATAATCAGTAGTGCTGAAGCTGGTTATTAGCAAGAGAATGTCTTGCAAGTTGTGATTGGTGATCTACAGCTTTCAAATGCACTTATTATTTGGTGTATAGCTTGGCCTCTTAGAATCTAAATCGATGTTCTTAAGCCGGTCATTCTCCTTCTCAAGTGGGTTGATTCAGCACCTTGGCTCTAGGCATGCCCGTTGGTGTGTGAATTTTAAGAGCAAAAGAGCTATGAATGAGCTTACGTATTCTGTTGGAATAAGGCTGCTGCACTGTATGTATGTGTCATGGAGCATGGCACAAGATGGTTTTGAGTTGTTGAATAAATGCAACTCAGTCATTAAAAACCCAGGGTAAGTTCTTTACCTCCCTTTGAAGTCAACAGAAAGGTTATCCCCGACTTCAGAATGTCAGGATGTTGGTCTGTGTTGGTCCTGGCTGCACAATAACTTTCAACCACGCTGACGACTCTGACATCAATATTAGTGATGAAGACTGGCAGTAAATAAAAGAGTTTTTTAGTCAACGGACTACATGTCATAGCAACGAGACAGAAAATGCTGAATGTGTAAACCTTTATTGTTTTGTTCCAAAGACTAATTTTACACAAATACCTAACTTATTTAGGATGCCTAGATATGCTTTAATGGTCAAGAGAAACAGGTTTTAGAGAAATCTGAAATATTTTGCCTATCAACTGTCTTTTCTCTTCTGCTTTTTTCCCTAACAGGAAACTCAAGTATTCTGAACAAATACTTGAAATTAGTTTTGAATGCTATTACTTTACCAGTTACTGAACTGTTTCTATTCATAGCAAATTGTTAGTAATTTACTGCCTCTTACTGTGTGTCTGTCTTTGAATTTTATGTATTAAGTATGGGTGTGTGGGAGTGTGTATGTGTGCGAAGGTAAATAGAGTACAGATGTTTTAAAGTGCGTCTCCTCACATGCAAGTTTTAATTTTGCAGACGATATCAGAAATTGCAGAAGATAATGAAGCCCTGGTAAGAACCTGATTAGATCATCATCTCGCACACTTCCTCTTCTTTTGCATGACTGAGATCAGGCCCTTGCGCTGCACTAAACTTTATATGTAAATACAACTGTGCATATCCATTCAGCCAGTCTTCAGCATTCTTGCTTTTCTGCTCTTTAATGCCTGTTAAAATTTTCTGATGAAGCCTTTTTTGCTTTGCTTGTGGAATGGGTGCTTCATTTCTGTAACTTCTGCAGAGGCTTCTACGCTTTCCTAAGTAAGCCTTTTGTTTTGCTTTTTAATTTGAGCAAACAAATAGTTTCTCTGCTTTTCCTAGCTCCCCCCTTAAATTAGTTTGGCTTGTGTGATTGATAGTAGGCAATTTTAGTAATTGATGTTAGTGATATAAAAGTAAGAGTTACTGTGCCAGTTCGAATTCCCGTTATTTGCTTGTCCCAGGTAATGCTAGTTGTTGCAGATAACTGCATAAAGGAAATCTGTAATATTGTTGTTTTCCCATGCAGACAAATGCTTAATGAACCCCAAAGTGGATTTAGTCATACTCCATCATAAAAGTATCTACACCTGGATTTATTCAAGAATATTTACAGTCCTGTTTAAAGTTTGCAGCTTGTTTTCTTTAATCAGAGTTATTTTTCAAGCTTAGAGAAGCCCTGATACCAGGGGGCATTTCAGATTTTTGGAATGCAAGTGGTTTAAAATCAGTAGGGCTGATCTCTCATAATGAAGGCAGTGAAACTGTACCACAAAGGAGTATTTCAGTGGTGCTTGGCACGAAGCAAAAAAAAAAAAAAAAAAAGAATCTGTGTCAATTGCAGTGTAGCAGTTAGGTGCGTTTTCTGTAATCGCCTAGGAAAACAGGGGCAGCTACCCCGCAGATTGTTCATTTTCAACTGTACTGAGTAAGTACCAAGTAGGTGTGAATTGCTTCTGGTTTGATTTGATGGTGGCTTAGCTTCACCCTTGGAAAGGTTACTTGAAGAAACAAGGCCGTGTAGAAGCAATGAAGAGGAGCTATAGCAATAAAAAAGGTACTTGTTCACACTGTGCTTGCAAAGCATCCTGCTGCATCCATCAGTCTTCGTTTTAGACTTCGTTAGGTTCTTGCCCCCGTGGCTTTTCCAGAGCCCTTGTCCTCTGATGATTAGATATGTTCTGCTTCCCTGTTTAAATTTATTCATGGCCATTTATCCTTGACAACTCCAACTTAAAAAGCTGTTCTTACTCTTTGATGTTGACCTCAATGATGTCAAGCCTTTCAGCTGCCCAGTATTAGGCTGTGAGCACAGTTGCTGAATGATAAGGAATTTAGTTAACAGCTTCCTTAACTCCTGCATTTGGTAGTAGCCTGCAACTCTTTCTAGTATGTGTTTTAAACATAGACTGAGATTTTTTTTTTTTTTGGGTGCTTACGTCCCATTAATTTTTTTTTATGAGAAAGATGCCAAATTGCTTTAGATGTTTTAAAGATGGTTTAGCATGTGGAAATGATACTAGGAGGGCAGGTGAGAGACAGCTGTGGTGGTCAGGGTCACATGCGTGTTCCTGTCATTTTAGGAAAGAAAAGCTAATATCAAAATGTGTGGAGATTTTTTTCATCACAGTTTCATGTGGTAAGAATGCAGAAAATTCTTAGGAATGTAAATCAATGAGCTTTGATCTGATTTTTCCTTAAAACACTGAGATGCGAAAGGCAACCGTTGACTTGCTCTTCAGTCAGGTTTGTCGGAGGGGTTGAGGTGCACAGGCCATGGATCAGTGCGTGGCCATCTGTCCACGCTGGAATGGCTCACAATGGGAGAGCTGATGGCGTTACAGGATTACTCCGCAGGA
Source organism: Tetrax tetrax (assembly GCA_009806455.1). Taxonomy (NCBI): domain Eukaryota; kingdom Metazoa; phylum Chordata; class Aves; order Otidiformes; family Otididae; genus Tetrax; species Tetrax tetrax. The sequence goes on along the minus strand of WHYT01017409.1, from coordinate 85,234 downwards.
TTTTGCCGAGAGCGCTGTGGGTGAGGAGGTTCTTCATGACCAGCCTGCCTATCATTGCAATAGCAGTTAGAAGAGGGGAGCCAGACAGCAGAGACCAGAGTAACTTCATCAGCTGTCCCAGTGTAAAGCTGTCCCCACCTAAGAGCCAGAGCCCTGAACACCATTCAGGAGAGACTGCAGAAGTAGCTTGCCTGAGCACATAGATTGTTAAAATGTCAGGGTTAGTGAGATATGAAATTGCAATTACGCAGTGCATCTTTCTGATCGTTTTTCCCCTCTTGTTAAGAGGACACACATTAAAAAGCACCTTCATCAGGAGTTACCGTCAAACTATGAAATCATTTTGCCTGAGCAGCAAGGGTTTGATGTTTACAGAACTGTCATGCCTTGTGCTGTGGATTAGCCTAAAAAGATTTTATGAAGAAAGAGGCCCCATCATTTTTTGGACTTTTTGTATGACTAAAACACTTACTGAGGTTTCAAGTTAAACAGCTCTTACAACGTGTTTTCTAAGATCAGTACTTTTATGAACAAGCTTTGATTCCCTTGAAATTTTTAGCATCTGTTCTGTCTGCTGCTTTTAATAGTATGAGTGTGTCTGTGCGTGTGTGTCTTGAAATGGATCACTTGGAAGTCTATTTCTACCTATCTGCTTGTGTTTAAACATCTAACAATGAATCTA
>WHYT01017409.1:65304-76103 GCA_009806455.1 Tetrax tetrax | reverse complement strand
GCTGTGAGCACAGTTGCTGAATGATAAGGAATTTAGTTAACAGCTTCCTTAACTCCTGCATTTGGTAGTAGCCTGCAACTCTTTCTAGTATGTGTTTTAAACATAGACTGAGATTTTTTTTTTTTTGGGTGCTTACGTCCCATTAATTTATTTTTATGAGAAAGATGCCAAATTGCTTTAGATGTTTTAAAGATGGTTTAGCATGTGGAAATGATACTAGGAGGGCAGGTGAGAGACAGCTGTGGTGGTCAGGGTCACATGCGTGTTCCTGTCATTTTAGGAAAGAAAAGCTAATATCAAAATGTGTGGAGATTTTTTTCATCACAGTTTCATGTGGTAAGAATGCAGAAAATTCTTAGGAATGTAAATCAATGAGCTTTGATCTGATTTTTCCCTAAAACACTGAGATGCGAAAGGCAACCGTTGACTTGCTCTTCAGTCAGGTTTGTTGGAGGGGTTGAGGTGCACAGGCCATGGATGGCTGGAATGGCTCACAATGGGAGAGCTGATGGCGTTACCGGATTACTCCTCAGGATTTTGCCGAGAGTGCTGTGGGTGAGGAGGTTCTTCATGACCAGCCTGCCTATCATTGCAATAGCAGTTAGAAGAGGGGAGCCAGACAGCAAAGACCAGAGTAACTTCATCAGCTGTCCCAGTGTAAAGCTGTCCCCACCTAAGAGCCAGAGCCCTGAACACCATTCAGGAGAGATTGCAGAAGTAGCTTGCCTGAGCACATAGATTGTTAAAATGTCAGGGTTAGTGAGATATGAAATTGCAATTACGCAGTGCATCTTTCTGATCGTTTTTCCCCTCTTGTTAAGAGGACACACATTAAAAAGCACCTTCATCAGGAATTACCGTCAAACTATGAAATCATTTTGCCTGAGCAGCAAGGGTTTGATGTTTACAGAACTGTCATGCCTTGTGCTGTGGATTAGCCTAAAAAGATTTTATGAAGAAAGAGGCCCCATCATTTTTTGGACTTTTTGTATGACTAAAACACTTACTGAGGTTTCAAGTTAAACAGCTCTTACAACGTGTTTTCTAAGATCAGTACTTTTATGATCAAGCTTTGATTCCCTTGAAATTTCTAGCATCTGTTCTGTCTGCTGCTTTTAATAGTATGAGTGTGTCTGTGCGTGTGTGTCTTGAAATGGATCACTTGGAAGTCTATTTCTACCTATCTGCTTGTGTTTAAACATCTAACAATGAATCTACACCAGTCCCTTCCCCCTCCAGATACTTTAATCCTTATCTTGCTCTAGTTACCCTGGAGATTGCTTTCATCTCTAGCTATGCAGCTCCTAATACTTATGCTTTAAGGCTGGCTTTTGACTTTTGCAATGCCACTCGTGTATGTGTGCAGATGCATATGTATAGCTATATATATTAAAAAAAAATACATGCTATGTATGTGTGATATGTAGAGCTGGAGTATTTCTTACTGCTTGATTAGTCCCAGTGTTGCACCTCTTGGCTCTGGTTAATTATTTGAAGCAGTGTCACTGGAGTGACACCTGGTGGGGTGTCCGATCATTTTAAGTTGAAAATTACTTTCACCTTGAGTAGATGTGACAGTGATATAGTTATGTCATTGTCACATCTCCTCAAACGAGGTTTATATATTAATACCAGTATTGGCAGCTCCATTAACCCAGTTTCCCCTCCCAAGCTGTGGAGGAGGCTGGATTGAGTTGCAGGATTGATCAGTTGTTCTGGTGAGAAGAATAAATGAGACTGTTGAATATGAAGGAATTAAACTAACCTAATTCCAGCCACTGCTGTTCTGAAGGTGAATATCTGTATGCAGTTTTCATACAGTTTAAGTAACCCTTCTAAAAGATAGCCTTTGTTAATGGGGATTAGCTTTCGTGTACAATTAGTTTATAGCAGAGTATTTATGTACGAAATACAGGTTAATTGATTAAATTTTTAAACAAGACATGAGAAAATATAGGGGAGATAAATTATCTGCTTAGTTTAATGTTGGGAGAGATACTTTTATCTGTTTTTCAACCTATATGGCCTTATGCCCTATCTTTTTGTAATTTTTTTTTTTTTATTTGGATCTAATTTGGTCTAGCTTCTTCAAATACAAGAAGAAAAAATAAAATTAAAATACAGTTCTACAGAATTCCATGTATTTGTGGAAGTATTCTATCATAAAGTTGCATGAGAATTTGATACAAGTTTTTGCAAGGAAGCCTTCCCTAGGGGTTCCATTTTATTTGTGGATTCATAAATAACCATTTTATGCAGAAGGAATGGATTAGGGAAAATGACAAGACCGGAGCTGATTAAATTTCCTACAAAGTCTTGTTGTTGTTTTGTTGTGAAATCCTTGGTTATTTGGAATGCTAATGATGACATTTTAAACCTGATTTAATTCTTAAAAGATTTGCAATGTTAAAAACCAAGCAAACAAAGCCACCTCCACTACCCCCTAAAACAAAGCCAAAAACTTCCAGATCCTATATTTGCTGAACAAAATATTCCTTGTGGAATTACAGTGGATTTTTAAAGTACACTATATTTTTCTTGTTTGCTCTTTGGTGTAGTATTTTTTCATTTTGTCATAAATAATCAAAGCCACTGTGGATACCCTTGGAAGAGAAAGCCATGATTTTTTGATTGGATTTTTTTTTTTTGTTTGTTTGTTATTTTACTCACAAAATGTCAGGAATGGCAAATTTTTTTTCTAGTCTTAGGCATCTGTGGAGTTTTGATGAACAAGAGCTCCTGTCTTAAATGAAGGAGCCACTAAAGGCTGCATCTGGCCATCAGAAATCCCTAAATGGCAGATCGTGTCAAATCCAGTAAACTGGCTATTGGAGCTGCTACTCTGAAACGGATTTTCTGCCTTATTCCTCCGTACTGCAGTACATGTATTCCACCTGAATGGATGTTCGCTTCTTTACGTTGGCTTGGTGCAGGAAAGTAGGGGAGCAACTCACACAATAAGGATTACCAATTACGTTGCTTAACTATTGCTACACTATTACACTCAGATTGTCAACATAATGAGCGTTGTAGTTCCAATCTGACGGAGTTTTTTTTTAAAAAAAAATATCTTTTTATTAGATAGGCTGTTGCATTAAAGTCAGTGGGACTATTCATGCTGTATAAGTTGGTTGTACGCTTATGCTTGTTAATGGCTTAGCGGCAGAGTACCTTGCAGGTGGTTTGGCATACCCTTAAAGGTGATATAGCCCTTCATGTCAGCCTCTGCACACCCCTGCTTGCGTTGAGTAGGTACCTCATGAACAGTTTTATTGAAATCATTATGGCTACTGACTGCTTGGTGCCCTGGCTCTATGTAGAAATGAAGCTAATCTTCAAAAGCTGGTTTTTAACATGGAAAATTCCTGTGCAGATAGTCAGGTCAGAGCATATTCTTTATGTTGAGTTTAAACCAGTTTTGAATTCAGTTGAGTTCATACAAAGATGCACTGAATCTCAAATTTACAGGTGTAAAATGCAGCGTAGTGGCCTGCAAACCCTAAACAACGTGAGCTGCTTGCTTGGATAAACTGTGTGATTCACTTGACGTGGTTGCCCATAGATAAACAAAAGGAGATGCATCTTCAGGTTCAAAGAAAGAAATTTAGACATTAACTACTGGAAAATTGCTGCTCAATATATCATCTCTTGTGATTCTTTTAAAAAATATATTTGCTTCCTTGTAAGAGAAGGAACAAACAATCCACTAACTTTCTGCCAATCTGCTTGATGCAGAGGTACCAAAATGTGGCACCTCTGTATGACCTTCAGTTAGGAGCATTTCCATAAGTTGCGAAGAAAAAGTTCAATTCCTTTCTTCTGTTAGATATAAAACTCTGAATTCAAAAGAGAAGTTTAATTTGGATTAGCTGATTTCCTTGAGCATTGCATGTGGTGGTCTCCTGGGTATTAGTTCTTCTCTTCCCTCCAGGTGATTATTCTTGATGTCCACACTAAACTGTTTTGGAGACTCTGTTGCACGGCCTCTCTTGCTCTTCTGCTGCCTTTTAGGCCATAATTGGCTTCATTTTCCTGCCTTTCTGAAAGCTCCCTGCTGCTTTATTCCCTCGATTGTTGCCTTGCTGCACTACTGGTAAATGTTGTCATGACTCCTGTCTCTTGCAGCTTTGGAGATATGTTGTCCTTTACACTGACTGCATTTGTTGAGCTGATGGATCATGGGATTGTATCGTGGGATACATTCTCTGTGGCATTCATTAAAAAGGTAAATTTGTAATCAATGCTATTGTTTTATATCAGTTTGCATCTGCATTTTTAAATTTTTGAGGTGAGTCGTGGAGTTTTCTTTCCAGGTACATCATTTAGGTCATTGGTGACATTTTCATGTACTTTTTTTGAAGTGCTATTTAAAACTATAACTATTTGTAGTTGCAGGATCTGGCCCAACTTCTACTGAAATCAATGAGAGTGAAATAGGATCAACAGTATAGTAGGCTTATTACACAAGAAATTGCTCAATTACAGTGTGACCTCCTTGTGCAGATACTGTGCAGCTAAAGCAAAAATTAGTATTTTAGTTTAATGAAAATTAAAATGAGTAATACCATATTTATTCAAACAAAACCAACACTGAAATGTTTCCTCTGGCGTTATGGGAGGAAGAGAAATGAGTTTACAAACTGAAATTAGGCTGCTATCTACCGAGTTTATCAGGTTGAACTCTGCCCCCTTGAATCTTCCAGCTGAGGTCTGTGGCTTTGCAACAGATCTCTCCACGGTTTGCAGCAGTTTTTCATCTTTTCTTACACGTAGGAGGTGCACAAAAGCAGCAGAAACATGGGAGTGTAGAGATTTGACAGACTTCAGGAAAAAGTTCTTGTTACTGATTTAACCCTTTTCATTTACTGGGGGTGAGGGGCGGTGTTCTCTGCAAAGAACTTTTAAACCAGATTGAACTCAGAACTTATGTTAAAGTGTATTTGTACAAGTTTGAAAGATGTCAGTTACTTCACTAAAACGATAGCAGGAGCAGTAATGGAATTAATACAACATGTGGCAAAGTTGTATTTGTTTTAACAAAGTGTGTCAGAGCAGAGACTTTTGATTTAAATATAGTTTAGACCATTGCTGCCACCAAAGGAAAGTAAAAATTTACTTTTCTTGCTGAAGGAAGAAACAATTATGAAGAGTATTAGATTTTGAAGCACAGTTTTGGTGGTTGAAAATGATGGAAACAATTTATAAGAAAAAATAGTATAATTGATCTGATTTTTGTTTGCTAATCTTGCAGGGTATGTAGATTATGGTGATGATGATTATTGTCTTTCTATGGCAAAGAAAATAGTACATCTGTTTTTTAATTGACATTATGAGGTACAAGGTCAAGCCCAGAATGCCTTATTTGCTACGGAAGCCTACTAAGAAGTGCGTGAAGAAACTTGGCTAAAATGAGTTTAAATCAGACTACTTTGTTAGTCACTCAGGATTATTGTCTTTGTCTAACCCTATCAACATCTGGTGCTCTGTGGGTTGTACAGTAACTACAGAAGAAAGGGCTGTGCACTCTTGTTAATGGCTCATCTCTTCTGTCTGGCACTTCCATGGGATTCCCTGGACAGTGACCTGTTTAAAAAACAAAACAAAAGACAGAAACAAAAGCATTTTTACGAAGTACCTGTGAAAACCAAAGCTGGTGAGTGAAAACCAAAAGTGAAACTGGTGGACAAGAAAGGGACTAAGAAGAAGAACAGGAGAGTTAGAAGAGAAATAGAAGGACAAAGAATGACAAAAATAGAGGAAAGAGGCACAGGCGTGTCCTTACATTTGGGAGCCAGAACAACAAAGCCCTAAGTGGGGCTCTGTGGGCAAGGGGCAAACTTAAAGGAGCGCCTTTGCTACCTCTCTGGTGGCAATCTGCAACTGTATTCTCTCTGGCTTCTCTGACCTTGGCTTTTGACAGGCCACTTGAGGTTGCTGATGGGCCAGCTCAAGTGTTTGACAGGATGGATAAGGAGCTGATAAGTTTCTGCTAGCTGAGGGGGGGAACTTTGCAGTCCAACTTCAGGTGCTTCTGCCCTTTGAAGCTGTCTTTCATGTTAAACGGAAGCCAAACTGGAATGGGGAGGAATTAATCTGAACTGTTTTCTTGAATAGTTTTCTAACTTAAAATGTAGAAACTGGAGGAGACATCAAGGGGAACCTCTAGCTGCCTCTAATGGCCAATTGCTTGGTGCTGGATGCAATCTCCCTGCCATCCTTTGGGTACATAAAGACCGCTGTTCCAACTGCTGCAAATAAGAATTGATGCTTTCAAGGAGAGCTTTGTTCCTTATCTTAAGTGAAAATGGCATAATCTGAAAACACTTCCTTATGATATGCAAGATTCTGATTCAAGACCTTTTTCTTGCTTATGACAATAAAGGTTATTTTTAGCTTCCATAGTTATCTAAAGGATTTGGATGCCTAGTTCTTAGAAAATGTGATGGTAATTGGATATCAAAATACAGTACACAAATTTCGTACTCCCATCTTTAGTTCCTAGAAGAGGAGAAATAAAGTTTGTAGTATTGGTTGAGACAGTTAAAAATACTTCTTAGAATTGTTTATATAATTGCTGTTTCATAACTGTGTGATGCAGAGTCTTAAACTTGATGAATTGTTTACTCTGCCTTCTAAAATGTACTGTGCAGGAAAAGGGCATTGCAGCAGGGAAAGATCTCGGTGTCTTGCAACTGCTGATTGGTTTTTCTGTACCCAAGTTCAACTCTAGTTTCTTACTTGAAAATAAGATGCACACTTTAAAATTTTACTATATGTTAAGCCTCGACAGAGAACTAAAATTTGTCAAATTTTTCTGTGCATTTCTGACATTCAAAATGGTCCAGGCAAGTAACTAAGGAACATACCACTGCTCAGAAAATCAGATCTGTTTCCTTCATTGTTCTTTCCCAATGTGCGTTTTGTTGGTGGCACAGTTTGTTTGGGTTTGGGTTTGGTTTTTCTTTTTTTTTGAAAAAAAAAAAAAAAAATAGTTTTTAACGTTTGAATTCTCTCCTGTGCTTTAAGTGATGTTGAAACAGGAAGAGAACTCGGATGATGGAGGTTAGTGTGCTGTAGGTTTCTCATCTTCACATGTTTAACTCCTGTTTCAGCAGAGCACTGGGACTGAACTTGTAAAGGCGTTCTAATTCCTAATTTCCCTTGAAAAAGATTGGAATTAAGCACCCAACCACTTCTTTTGTATGTGGCTATATATGTCCCGATAGGACTATGCAGATATTAAGGTTACATTAAGGTTATTTTGATGAACAAATAGTTTTATCCTTAGATATCCTTTATCCTCCCATGTGAGAGGTTTTCATGTGAAAGTGCAAAGCAATGAAGTTGCTTATTTCTGGAGGGGAGGTTGTATTTCTGTGAGCTTGCGTTATTTTTATCATCAGAATTTTTGATAAATGAGTGCAGGATTATTTCTGGCCCTCCCTCATGTGGTGCTTGATAAGCAGAGAACAGCAAATAAGACAAATTTGAACTCCTGTTGATTCTTGTCTCTTTTCAAGAAGGGTCTTTTTTTTCCACCTGCAGAACTTCAAGTATAGTAAAGAATTTCTTTTCAATCTAATTTTGCTCCCTGTGGAACTGACATGCCCTGTTTATCAGGATGGACAAGCCTGTTATTTCTGGCTAGACTTCATACTTCAGCAAGGTGGTTATGAATAAACGTAGCTTGACATGCAAGTTACCTAGCAGATGTTTTGCATGTATGGTCAGTGTGATATGTCATAGCTGTTTAAACACACAAGCCAGCTTCAAAACTTGGGTTTGCATTTATGATTAAAAGCCGTTATGGTCCAGAGTCAGAGGAATAAATATGTGTAAGGCAGCCTTTCCTAGACTGAGGTTTCAGTTGTCTGTACTGTTAGATTTCTGCAGGCCCCTGACATGAATATGTTATATCCCAGTGAAGCATTTACACTGCCACTTGAAATATGGAGCTGCTGCACCAAGAATAATTCATACACGTCAGGACTTCTGAAGAGGATGGTGACAGCAGTCTGACAAGTTTGGACACAGTCTGGACATAATATATTCCTTCTGCACAATTGATCAATGGATGCCTGATGACTGTGAGGCATCCAGAGCACATGGGATTTATTGTGTGAGCAGTGCAGAGTTGCTCTGTGTGTACGCTCTCCATATTGTTGATGTTCTGGACGTCTGGCAACTCTGGCTGCAGTGCATCAACAAACAGCAGGATTATCATTAAGAGAGGTAGGGTAGTGCAGTGCTTCTGAGGTACAGCTTCTTGCTCTAAACAGCACAACGCGCATCATATACTGATGTGAGTATTACTTGGGCTCAGGACCTGCAGGCAGCAGGTGTTGAAAGCCCAGAGCAGAAAAAGGCTAATTGAGTTGCTTCTTTCCTCCTGTTCTCTATGCATGCAGGGATTGGTTCTTTATTTTCTCTTAAGTCAATGTGTGTTTCCTAAATTGACTTATATTCAGCATAGCGTGTTCCTATTGTGCTAATGCAAACCAAGTAGCAGAGCAAACAGCAGCACTGCAATAAATTAGGAGAAGAAAAATCTGTCCCTCTTTCCTTTTCATCTCCAATTAAAGTTGAAGAAAGGCTGTTTTGCTCCTTCAGCACTACTCAGAATGTCACAAGTGCAAAGCAACGTTGTTGTCCACCTGTCAGTATTTACCTGTGAATTTTACAGACAGCTAGGCAGCTTTTCCAAGCATAGGACATGCTTTTCTTCCTCCAAAAGGAAAATTATGCCAAGGTCTAATCAAGCCCTTGACCTTGATGGGCTTGATCAAGGCCCATCAAGGCCTTCTGATTCTTATTTCTGATGTTTCAGAATCAGAAACAGTATAATCACATTAGTGGCTTGCAGCATGAGTACTGAAGAACTGTGTGGACTTGTTTTCTGGAAGGAACGTAACAAACTTGAGACAGGGCCACTGTAGTCTATTGCTTGGCTGTAAAGAGCAAATAACTGTGGTCACAGGACATTTCTTCTGTCTGTGCTTCCCTGGCTACCTTTTCAGCTTGTTTGTGCTGGTATTGGTGCATTAAAGGAAAACCCGGGCAGTTCTTGCTTCCTCTGTCAGCAGAAGGCAAGCTTCCTCCCAGGAAACTGGGTCCAAGGACTGGGCAGTATGCAGAAGAGTGCACATTGCCACCTCTTATTGCCCAGCTGTGTTGGCTCTGCACATGAATGTGCAGCATCTCGTTGCCAGACTGCAAAAACGGGAGGTCGGACCTGATTTTGATTAATACACGATTTGTCTGTGGCAGCTTGCAGTAAAAGTGAAGGCTATTAATGCATGAACACTTAGCAAGACTGGACTCTAGACAGAATTAGGGAACCAGTTGTGCTGATAAATGAGAATCAACAGATGATAATTTATCATCTGGAGAGAGCTTTCAGTGATGTTGGTAACAGCAAGGGCTAGGGGGGCAGAGGGGAGGAAAGCATGTTTTGCTAGAGTATGTTTTGCCAGAGAGCTCAGCCTAAACTTCTCTTTTGAAACAATTTTCTTGAGCCTAGATGTTTGCTTAACGAAACCTTGCTGCACAGATTTCTGCTGCAGAGTGTGAGAAGTATTCTCCTTGTCCTTTCCAAAGTTTTCCTTACAGAAAATGTAACTGGTCTAGTTCAATGAAGTAATAGATCTAGTTTTATCAAATGAATCAAATAATGTTGGTTTATTGTGTTCATAATGTAATGTTGAAGTATATAATTCTGTGGCATGAATATTGACATAAATCTGTGGTTATTTGTGCCAACTGAAGAATCTGTGCCACTGTGTCCTTTGAAGGTATCTGAAGTGCCTGGCATGTGGACAAGACTACTTTTATTCTAATGCCTTTGCGAGTCATGTCCACAGTTTTCTTTCTTCCCTTTCCCCATTTTCATGACGTCATGTAAATTCTCTAAATGTTTGAATTTGTAGATAGCAAGCTATGTGAACAAATTTGCCTCAGACATCTCTATATTGCAACGGTCGCTAGCAATCCTCGAATCAATGGTGCTCAATAGCCATGACCTGTATCAGAAGGTGGCACAGGAGATCACAATCGGGCAGCTGATCCCACATCTGCAGGGGTAGGTGTCTTCTACTGCCACCTGATAGTGGTTTGGTTGTTTTGGTTTTTTTTGGTTTTTTTTTTTCCCCCCCAAATGAGCAAAGTGTTTGGAAAGAGTGGTTTAAAGACTGGCAACCTCCTGTATGACTCCTGCATCCCCTATCAGTGGCTGGATGACTGGTAACCAGCTTTCTGGAGTTGCTCGATCATTGATTTCTTTTATTTTTTTTTTAATTTCTTTTTTTTTTTCCTCTGCACTAAACTACCAGTGTAGTTGGAAGTGGGGAATGACTCCATAGTAGTAATGAAATCCTTAACGCCATTAGCATACAGATAGAGTTGTTTTGCTTGCCAGCCTCTATGAAGTGTGTAAAATTGGTCAATTTTTGCTGATGCTATGTTTGAAACGGGAGAGGCTTTTTCTTAAACAGTGATATGTAGTGGTGAGGTGGATAGAAACTGCCTCCTGTAGGCGTAGAGTAATGTATTGTGAACCACAGTTATGCTTGCCTCCCAGCTGGGACATTTTCCAGTCACCTAAAAAGAGTTAATCTCCAGAACCCTTTAGGGGAGATTCCTCTTCCTACCTCTAGCTGTTGGACATCTGGCAGAAGCTGATTGTCTGGGCTCCTCATACAGTGGAGGGTCAGTGACACTTCAAGGGCGTGATTCATTCCACCTTTCTTGAATTCTGGTCTCCCTCTGGAACATCTTGGTCCTCTTAATAATAGAGACAATCT
>WHYT01017409.1:54515-65284 GCA_009806455.1 Tetrax tetrax | reverse complement strand
AATTGATGCTGGTATCTGAATTTGAATTCCTTGCCCACACTTTTTTTTTTTTTTTCTTTTCTTTTCTATTTCTGTAATGCAAAAAGCCAAGAGGTTTAAGTTTTCTCTTTTTTAATGAGGACTCCCTTGTTGCTTTGCTTCCTCTGCCACTTCAACGATCAAATAATCTAGAGGAACCCAGGTTATTTAAAAAAGAAGAAAAATCTGTATCAGAAAAGAGCTGTGAATTAGAGCATTGAAATAATACTGTGAATCTTTGAAACACTTTTTTTGAGAGTTGCTTGCATTTTTACAGAGACATGTTGCTGTGGGAAATGATATGGTAAATTTTGTCAAAAAAAAAATTTGTTCTTATCTGTTACTACATTACTTATTTTAAAAGCTCATCAGCTTCTAATAGCCAGATAGCCTTTTTGGAGACAAAGTTGATTTTGTAGCAGTAATCGGTTGTGTGAATGCTTGTTGCTTCTATCAATTTTTGGTCCGGTGACAAAAACCAATATCCCAATAAAGACTTTTAAAATTACAGGTTTAAGAAAGAAGTGACGAATTGATAATCTTCTCCAAAAAGTAAATTAAAATAATTCCCATTTTTGTACCTTGAATGCAGAAAAGACTGCCTCATATTCTTTACCTGCCCATCTTCTGGCAGTGGATATACTTTCACAAAACCAGACGGTCTGTTCCCTGTAACTTGAAGTATATGATGTGCCTGGCACTCCCCCTGCAGCTCACTTGAACATTTCCAAAAGAAGTAGAAGCAGCTGTATCATTCATTCTTTTGCTGTTACGTGCAGTTGAAACCTGCTCAGCCAGAAAAGGCTTAAAAACTAAATCTGAGTTTCTCTTGTCTTTGATCCCTTCTTCCTGCATTATCATTGCCGTGTTCTGTTGCAGCATCCCTTATCTGGTATAAAGAGAACAGTCAACATCCAGGACTGCCTCCTGTCTCAAAATGAGAATTATTTTGTTTTTGCAAGCAAGTTCTCACTCTTATTTACATTGTCTCTGCAGCCATGTTTCAGTAATACAGCTTTTTCGTATGTTTTATGTAATAGTCTTAGTTTTCCTCTTTTCTACTTTCTTTTTAGTTATATAAAAATAACCAGTATGTACTCTGTATTGCTCTTCAGCTCTCATGAAGATGAGCAGGAATTTTTTAGAATTTATTTCTCCTGAACGTGAATAGTAGTTTTGATATGGTGCCAACTGCACAGAACCACAGTGCATCCTAAGAATGTCCTTAAGCATGTGTCAGCGTTGGTGTGATTTGTGGGACTGTATTATGTAAGGCTGTGATATGTGAGCTCTATTTCCAGTCAATGATCTACTAGTTCCAAACATGATGGCTTTGTGTACATATAAACAGTGTCTAAATAGCAGTGTGCAATATGTCATCCAAATCCTTAAATAGTACATTTTGAAAACAATAATTTAAAAATAATTAAAGGATGATGATTACTATAAGTTGTATGCATTGCATATGCTAGCATATGTCTACGTACACACACATGTATTTCTATATTGATGGAAAAGATCATGGAACTTAAAAATGAGGTATGGACTTGTAGATATGGTTGAGATTAGACTTTCATGCCTGAGATTAGACTTTCATGCCTGGTAAATATAAAGTATTCCCTTCTGTGCATTGTAAGATGGTTTGCAGCATGGACAGCTGGGATGAGCTGCTTAAGAATGAAAGTAAAAGCATATTCACCTTGATGATTACTTCAGGTAGATCTAGAAAGAGAAGTTAGCTTAAGAAAAAATAGTGGACCAATGTCAGCATTGCTGCCGAAATACGGAGGAGTACTATTATTTGCTATGATGAAACAGTACCAAGTTGTAGGCTGATTTATTGAGTGAAAGTTAGTGCACTTGACTTTAAAACAACCAAAATATTAACATAAATAAACACGTTGTTTGACTTCTTGTTTTAAAGTCCTGGCTGGCTTCCATTCCATGCTTCCTTCTGTGTTGTTTTGGAGGGAGAAGGTTGTGCTTGGAACAAGTGTGTGTAAATGCTCTGGTTTAACCCACAAGAGGGAGTTAAAAAGAGATCCCAGAGTAGTCTGGGATCTTTTATTGCTGGCTTGGCAGCACCAAAGTCCTTGTCATTTTCTTTCCCTGTTTTCTTGTAGTAGAGTAATCTGAGTTTGTGACCTCCAAAATAATGCGTACAATCAGGTAGCTGATAGGCTGCCTCATTTTATTTATAACACTGCAGAAACTTAAGACTAAAACCATTTTAGTCAGTGTTCTTCTAGGTATGACACTAAAATACCTGCTTCTAGCTAATTTTTTTTTTCTCTACATCAGGAAATGGCAAACATTTTGGCACAAAAGCAGCTTCGCTCCATTATCTTAACTGTAAGTATATCATTTTCGAAGTTATTTTTCACTAGCAGAGAGAAAAGGTGACTCCAGTTTCGTTGTTCATAGGTTTTATCTTAATATATTGTAAGCACACTTGTATTTTGATGTGTTTTGAAGTCTGCAATATACAACATAAAGGTTTGGTTGTTGAATGGGTTCAAGACTGATTATCAGAAAGTGTATTTTCCTAGTCAAATGAATTGTGATTTCTTGATGAAAATATGATACTGAAAAAAAGGCTACTACCTCAAGCATTTTTTTCCTAAGGAGATTGTGAACTATTGTGCAGATAAGGAGTCATCTGAAGACGTCCTCTGTGTTAAGGTTGGGAGCTGACGACAGCAGAGTAAGCCGCACAGGGCTTTCCATCTTGCAAAATTGACCTCTGTGTTTTTCAGTTCTACAGATTACTCTGTCTTGATATAAAGTTGCACACAATTTGTCACCACTTGCACAAAAGAAGCATGAAATATAGCTCAGAGTGAAGTTAATAAGTGTAATATACTTGCATCTGCTATCATGGAAAATCAGAGGGATTTTGCCTTCCACCTTAGAGTAGGTTACATCTTCCAGGGAACAAGGGCAAATGCTCTTTTTCTGTAATGAGATACTGGACAGTGTAAAACAAACCAAACAACAATCAAACAACCCCTTGCTCTTTCTCATTTGCTGTCAGATTTCAGCGATGCATGCAGAAATCCAGAATTTGTTTCAGAAAGTGTATTTTTTACCCTGCTTTTTTCGTAAGAAATTTGAAAGAAGCATATGGATAACATTCTTAGATGTTCATTTACTGTTGTAAAATGCTCCAGTGCCTTTTGGCAAACAGATTTTCTTCTCTGTACAACATCAGTTGCTGTATCCATCTCCTACTTGATGACTCTTTTCTGTTATCCATATAGAACCACTTGGTGTTTTTTGGCACACCAGAGACTTTAAAATTATTCATCAATTTGGTATCTGCTTTCTGAATGGGATAATTCTGCATATATGGGGCATTGTATGTTAATGTATTTCTGTATTTCTAAGCAGTATTCTTCACACAGAATGGAGTTGTCTGGTAGAGTTAGGATTGGTGGTGTGATGTTGACTCCTGCAGCAGTAGCCCTATTATACCACTGTATTCATTGGTGGTGTTTGCAGCCTTAATACTTTTCTTCTCAGACAGCTACTCTCTTAAATATTTTGTTAATATACTCTTTTTCTTTGAAGTGACTTCTCAGGTGGGTTTTTTGGGGGTTGTTTTTTTTTTTGTTTTGGTTTTTTTTTTTTTTTTTTTTTTTTTTTTTTTTTTTTTTTTTTTTTTAATGCCACTTCTCAGTGCACAGGCTCTGTCTAGTGCCTAGAAGGAAAAAGCTTAGCTATGTTGTTATTGTAAAGTCCCGTCCGTTAAAGTTACTTATATGGTACCTAAAACACATACTTAGTGCATCTCATGTAATTTTTTGGTAAGATGGCATTCACTGGAATCTCTCTCTTTGCAGCATGTTATCAGGGCACAGAGAGCCATCAATAATGAAATGGCACACCAGCTTTATGTTCTTCAAGTACTTACCTTTAACCTTCTGGAAGATAGAATGATGACAAAAATGGATCCACAGGATCAGGTAGGCATCTGGCGTGATCTGGTCAGAATAGGAAGAGGACAACTGCTCAGTGATGTGCCTAAAGCTCTTTATGGAAGAAAGACACTGCTAGGAAGGCTTACGCAATTTGTTCGTTCATTCTCTTTCTGTGAAGTTGGGTTATATTTTCTCCTTGTTAGAAGACGTACTGGCTATTTCATTCCTTGTGCAAAAGTACAAAATGGCCAGGCCTTTCTCCTTAGCGTATGGTTCCATGAACTGAATTTGGTGTTGTCCTGAGCTAAAACTCCAAGCAGCAGTCCAGCATTTGTTTCTTTTGTGTACTTCTCAGAAGCAACAGAGATATATGGTCCTTCCTAAAAGTACTTCTGTAAAGCAAAAATGAATGTTTAGCTGAAAACTGTCTAACATGCTGGAGTTGAAGTTAATTTGTGTTAGAATAAAACCCATTTTTGTTACTAGGAACCTATATAGTAGTTATTCATTTGTTTATTGCTCACCGTGTCCAAACACCAGCTTTAAAATATTAATGAACAATAGTTCATTGTGAAAGGAGAGACACTTACTCCCCTAGAGATTCAAGTTTAAATATAGAGTCAATGAGTCATAGGGAAGATGTGTTTTGTTTCTTTATTTTTTTTCTGGCCTTTTTCTTAGGCCATGTTCAAGGAGGAATCTGATTTCATTTTGAAGAGGGATTTGTGTTATGACTTGCTGATAATTTGTAGAAGAGGAGGTGGGAGAGTGAGATGGTTGTAAATATAGGTAACATCATGCTGTAGGATTTTACCCTTCCTGTTTCTTAATTTTGAGCCAGAAAAGTGTGACTCTCAGTAACGTACACACAGTTATGTAGTGTGTATCTCTATAGAGAGTGACTAACACAGTGTTGTTAGTATTGATGGTAGGATGGTTGTCACTGTCTTGAGACATTTCTAGTGATGTGTAACTGCAGTAATTCCTCTCTTGCCCATTCCAGTGGTAGCAAAAATGGACAGTTACCAAAAGGAATGCAGAGCGCTGAGCCATTTTTAATTCTGCCAGCAAAGTGCTTAAGTACCAGCTTAATTTGAAATGTGTGTGATCTCTTAGCTTCTGTGGTTTCATGCCTGTGGTTAAAATTGTGTAGTTAGTGGCCTTGCTGACATGGGTCCAGCTTCTGTCAGTGAACGCTTAAGCGTCTGCATGTGAACCCCACAAATGTGAGGACTTTGGAAAACGGGAACCACAGAGGCATTCTTGCTGACTCTCTCTCTGAGTACGAAGTAGGGAATTTAAACAATGAAATGCTGGGCACTTGAGGGAACACCAGTGTTTTGAAACAGTTTTTGTGATATTGGTTATTAAAGTGAGAGGTAAATTATTTTAACCAATTTTTTTTTAACCTTGTTTTAATGCAGGCTCAACGGGATATCATATTTGAACTCCGAAGAATTGCATTTGATGCAGAATCTGAACCTAACAACAGTAGTGGCAGTATTGAGAAACGCAAATCTATGTATACTCGAGACTATAAAAAACTTGGATTTATTGTGAGTATTTTTTGTGAGTATTTTGAGTATTGAAAGTGGGTGAGTGCATCTGTTATAGTACATCCTATTCATTTCTCTTACTTGGTCTTCTGGCTATTTCTTACAAGGAAATAGCAGAATTTCTGTGGTAGTGTTTTTTGGAGGGGGTGAGGTGGTTTCTTTTGGTTTGGTGTGGTTTTTGCAAGTCCTGTTAACTCTATGTGATTGCTTTAGCAGAAGTTAGGGTTAATTGGAAGAAATAACTATCTGAGGTTGAAGCACCTTGTTTTGCATGACATGCCATAATTAGAATCCAGTTTTTAATGCTATCTTGGATGAACAGGCATTTCTCATGGATCTTTGTCAGACCTGTAAAGTCATCATACTCTATTAGTAATAACGTGTACTGATGAGCTCAATTAATCCCTGGTAGGACTCTATAGTATTTACTCGTAGGACCTTGTGTTTAGATTGCTTGAAGTCCTTTTGTCTGTGAGAAGGGAATGCAGAATCTCTTGCTCTGACTTAATCAGACCAGTTGGAGTCTGAAACTGTGTTGGGGAACAGGCATGGTCTGGCTAAATGAATAATGTGTATTTTCCCCCCTCTGGAAACAGAGCATGCACACATACACTGCAATCAGTATCTTGATTTATTGTTTACTTTAGGTTAGTATGCAATTTTCTTTCTTCTTAGGTAAAATTGTATGCTTCATATCTTGCATGATTCATTACTTTGCTGTTGGCCTGGCAGATGTACACTGAATATAGTACACTAGTGGAGTTATAGACAAGTGTGGTTTTAAACACTGTTGGTGCAAGTTGAAGCTTGCCTTGCAGTTTGAGCTCTCAGCTAAGCTCTGTGGTGTAGGGCTGAAGATTACCCAGTTCCCTTGTGGTTTTGGGGCCTTTCTGGGTTTTGTTAGTTGTTTTCGTTACTGATGAGTGAGGAAAAATTACTGCTGTATCAGTGCTGTTGTATCTGTAAGGAGCTGTAAGTAAATAGATGGGAAAGGAAGAGCTTGGGATTTTGGGATTGTAAGTTTGATAGTAAAATTAGGGCTTTGAAGAAGCTTTTGAAACTCAGTATGTTGTTTTTGTTGTCTATGAATCTATTCTCAGTTCCTGTGTGATAGAAGACCATTGCTATCCCAGCTTCTGAGACTGGCAGCCTCTAATAAGATAAGCAGAGGACTTTGTGCCCTCAAGGCCGGAACTAAAAGAAAATGCAGGCCCTGGCTTAGAGACAAATGGGCTGGATGTAGAGCCTCCAGCTTGTGGTAAATGAGAACAGAGATGGAGGTCACTGTCGTAGGAGGTGGAAAAGTAACTTGTGGCAAAGAAAGAAATGGTGACAAACATAGAGGGAACAATGGAATATGCTAGTCATGGTGGGGGCTGTACGTACCAAAATTGTGGCATATGGAAGAATCAAAGAAATCAAATTTAAAATAATTGTTGTCTAATTCAGACTGATCACTTTTGGATATCTGCTACTCACTCTAGTTTTATGAGATGTTGAAGACTTACAGCTCCCACAGCCATCACTGGCACATCTGAAAATATGTTCTTGCTTTCTTAAAGCTGGAACTAGACTTACCCATTATCTTCATTACTCTCCTTTGATCTGCTCGTTGGGAAGCCTACTGAAAACACTCCCAACAGTTGTCAAGGGTAACTGCAGCACTGTTTCTATGTAATTCTGATAGCCTTCCACAAGGGAATGGGGAGCAAAGTCTAGGAGGGAACTGGGATCAAAGCAATGAAGAAAATGTGGGGAAGGCATACTGTGAGATGAGAAGAAATATGGGGAAGTGAGCTGTGAAAGGAGGACCATAGCAAGGCTCCCAGTGGGAGACAGTTATCCCACTAATGGTGTAATGAGACAATGTACGAATAAAAAAAAAGGCAATTGTGAGCTTTGAGGAGAGTTTTTCTGCTCTTGTGCAGAAGTTTTACTTTGAGCTAAGAGTACAAGTGACCGCGCATGTACAACTTTTCTCACAGCTGAAAAGGGATTTGACCTTTCTCACAGAGCCGGGGAAGGAAGCAGGAGCTGTTGTGAAGTCTGACTGGTGATGTCCAGCCTCACACATGGGCTGAGCTCTGACTGGACTCCAGTTAGCCTGGCTGCCTTCACTCCATCTACTTCTTTTTAATCCATTGTTAAAGTGTCTTTGATGCTTTCATAAACTGCAGGTAGATGGATGCACTGGCAAACTGATCTATGCCCTGAATAATGGGGGGTTTCTTTTTGCCCTGTGTTGGCTGTGTGACACAAGAGGAAACCCAGACAAATAGGAGGCTGCCTTCAAATGCTGTCTTCATTTGACTGGTGCTGGTGATCAGGATGCTAGTTTTTTGAACCGGTTAAATATTCTTTCCGAGGGGGAGAGCAAAACCATGTCTAGCCATCAATTTGTTCCTGGACTGCTTGTCCTCTTTCTAGATGTGAAATGCAGGAATTCTGTTCATTTCTCTCGGCCACATCAAAAAGCTTTGCCCCGCTACAAATGTAATGTCAACAAGAGAGAAAGTCCAGACATGATTTCAGAAGTTTACAATATCATTTGTAAAACTACATAATTAGAAACCTACAACCAGTTAAAGAAACCACAAGACCTTTCCAGATGGTTGCGATGACCCGGGTGAAGTTTATTATAGGCAAAGAGATTTTCAGATCAGACAATCCTTGAGGAGATTTATTAAAATACTGATGACTACAACAAAAGGTGACCCAGTTAGGAGATCTAAGATATGCTCCACCTGATTGAATTATTTTCTAAGTCAACTGCAAATTAAATAGCCTGAATTTCTTCTTTTTCTCCCTGCTCTTAAAGTTTGGTTGGCAGGGAAATTCCAACCAACATTTATCCCTGTCA
Organism: Tetrax tetrax; assembly: GCA_009806455.1. Taxonomy (NCBI): domain Eukaryota; kingdom Metazoa; phylum Chordata; class Aves; order Otidiformes; family Otididae; genus Tetrax; species Tetrax tetrax. The sequence goes on along the minus strand of WHYT01017409.1, from coordinate 56,930 downwards.
ATTCTGGTAGTAGAAGCAGTGTTTTGTAGACTTTCAAACAATAACATAGTTCAGTGTTAGAGATATTTAAAAGATAAAACTGCCTATATTGGTGATGATAAAATCAGTCCTAAAATTCCTGATCTTTTAAAATGATTTGGTTCTGTAGAGTTCATTGTATGTGAAGCTTTCAAAGATTTCTTGCATTTCTATGAACTTAATTCTGATAACGAAGGCAGGCAATAGATGCAGCTCAAGAAGCTGATATCCTGTATATTTTCATTGTAATTCTTTAAACGTCACTGTCATTGAGAAATTATAGTGAATGTGTGTTTGTTTAAAGTTACAGGCAGATCTGACTAAATTCTGAAAAACTTAAATAGGTTAATAAGTTGGGGGAAAAAAAAAAAAACCCATCCTAGAGCAGTTTTTCCTAAGTTTGCAATCTGTAGAGCTTCTGGTTTTTGTTTTTTTTTTTAAATTTAATTTTCTTCAGTAGAATATAAATGATTTTGAAGAGTGCAAAAAGTCAACATGGAAAGTGATTTCATAATTCTGCCATGCCACACTGGAATTGTAGTGTAGCAAAACAAAATGTGGGTTAGTACAGGAGATACAAAGTCAGTAAGGACCTGTCTGATAAAAGGTGACAAAAGGGAAATTGAGAATCATGGGATGTTCTTCAAAAGGCAGGCATGAGCTTGACTTTGAAAATATTAGTGGTGGTGATATAAAAGACTGAAGATATGCTGATTAAATCTTCTGATGAAACGAATTTGGGAGGCATCAATGAAAGAATCACTGTCATTCACAAATTAGATGACCTTTTGGATTAGAGAAATAGAAACGTAAATTTAATCAGTGATAAAAAAGTGCAGTGGTGTTCATTTAGAACCACTGGCAAGAATTTCTTCTGTAGGCAAATGCCTAATTGATAAGAAAAGATAAGAGAGATTGTGCAATGTAGCCATAAAAAAGTCAAATGTTAAGCTGGGATATATCTGGAAAGATATTTTCAGAGCACCTAAACTGTTAAGGCCATTTTCTACATTTCTGAGATATCATCTAGAACACTGTATAATTTCAGTTACTTATGCAGTGACTTGTGGACTAGCTGAATGTAGGATGAGTATGGAGGGTGAGGCTTCTGTAGTGGTGAGGAAGATGTCTTACAGGAGGTGACTTTAAAAGGTTGGCTTGTTTAGCCTACCAGGCTGAAGGCTGTGGAAATATTGTGTGTGAATGCTGAAAGGAAGGAAGTCATATTGGCTGGATGGTCGCACTGAAAAGAGTTATGGTCAATGGCTTGATGTCCAAGTGGAGATTAATGACGAGTGGTGTTCCTCAGGGGTCAGTATTGGGACCAGTACTCTTTAAGATCTTTGGTGACATTGGACAGTGGGATAGAGTGCACCCTCAGCAAATTTGCGGATGACACCAAGCTGTGTGATGTGGTCGACACGCTGGAGGGAAGGGATGCCATCCCGAGAGACCTTGACACGCTGGAGAGGTGGGCCTGTGCAAAGCTCATGAAGTTCAGCCAGGCCAAGTGCAAGGTCCTGCACGTGGGTTGAGCAATCCCAGGCACAAATACAGGCTGGGTGGAGAATGGATTGCGAGTAACCCTGACGAGAAGGACTTGGAAGTGCTGGTGGATCAGCAACTGAACGTGTGCGCTTGCAACCCAGAAAGCCAACTGCATCCAGCATCAAAAGAAGTGTGGCCAGCAGGTCAAGGGAGGTGATTTTGCCCCTGTACTCCTGCTCTTGTGAGACCCTGGAGTACTGCGTCCAGCTCTGGAGCCCTCAACGTAAGAAGGACATGAACCTGTTGGATCGAGTCCAGAGAAGGACCACAAAGATGACCAGAGGGCTGGAGCATCTCTCCTATGAGGACAGGCTGTTCAGCCTGCAGATGGGAAGGGTCCAGGGAGACCTTGTGACCTTTTGGTATTTAAAGGGGGCTTATAAAGAAACATGGGGACAAACTTTTTAGCCTGTTGGGATAGGGCAAGGGATAAGGATTTTGAAAGAGTGTAGATTTAAATTAGACATAACAAAGAAATTTTTTACAATGAGGGTGCTGGAACACTGGAACAGGTTGCCCAGAGAGGTGGCGGATGCCCCATCCCTGGAAACATTCAAGGCCAGGTTGGATGAGGCTCTGAGCAACCTGATCTGGTTGGAGATGTCCCTGCTCCTTGCAGGGGGGTTGGACTAGATGACCTTTGAAGGTCCCTTCCAAACTATACTGTGGTTCTGTATGTAAGCTAAAAGGCAGTGATGACAATCGGTTTATGGAAAAGATTTTAAATTGGAACGATGGGGACAAAATTAATTACAGTGACGTTAATGACAATTACAATTAAGTAATTGACCGTGGTGGAGCCAGGAAACAAAACATATGAGACCTATATGGGGGGGGTGAGGGAGGGGG